>BMAO01030838.1:0-19520 GCA_019973975.1 Trichonephila clavata
ATAAATTAACGCTTGATTTTGAAGAAACTACCATAAGCAGCTCAGAACAAAAGAAGCATGTCAAAAAATCTTATATGTAAATAGAAATTCTAATTTAAATCACAACATTAACAATAAGTTAATCCCTATTATTTAAAAATGAATGTACTTTTCTTTAGTTACATTTTTCAACTTTTTGTTACAATTGTGGAAAAACATGGAATTTGCCAATAGAAGGAAAAGGGTACATATGTGAGTAACCGCAACAAAATTTGCACCACAATATCAAAATAACAGATTCTTATATATTTTATATGAAGAAAAAGTCAAATTTTGGTGAAAAAAGTGCCGCTTTGACTCTAATACATAAGTATCAGGAAAAGCAGTACCCTTTTTCTTTTTCAATGGAAGGAAATGTTGGTGCTAACCTTTTATCGCACCAATGCCAACGTTCAAAATAACTCGCCAAGTTGGCAACGCTTGTTTCAAATGTGTTATATGGACTCAATTGGCAACCATGTGCTTCATTTCATGCAATGTTGTAATAATAGGTTGTGACAATATGTAAGAATTGAAATGTCATAGGAAGATTTTTTGGTACTTATGTATAATTGCAACAATTGCCAACTCTATTAATAACTCACTAAGTTGGCAAACACTATTTCCTATGTGTCGTCTTCCTATGTTTGCCATATGCTTTGCTTCATATAATGCTGCCAATAGGTTGTGATCATACTTATTGTTTTAACCAAATGGTCATGCTATGCAGTTGGAAGTAGGCAAGAAGTACTGCTGAAATGTACTGATATAAGCTATTAGGATGGAAGTAGGCAAGACATACTGTTAAAGTGTACTAATATTCAAGCGATGTTTTAGTTCCAAGTTTAACTTACTTTGGGGCCAACTACCTTCTGTTGCCGTGATATCAACATCAGATGAATAGTAACGCAAATGCATCAGTAGATTGATAATACCACCAACATTCAAGTTAGCGAGAATAAGGAAAAGCAACCACATAAACCCAAGGCCCTCACAACTGTTTAGCACAAAATACATGCAAATGTTTTCTGCATTGTTGATTCTTTAAAAATAACAAACATCATTTGGGAAAGCAAACTTTTTTCAGATACAGCAAAAAGGTTTAGAGTGTAATCAGGCTTTATTGATAATCATAGTTCAGCTGGCATGAATCAGGAGCATAAAAAGAAATAAGACATTTTACGGAAAGTAAATATCTTTGAAAGTGGCCAGAACAAAAAAAGGCCTTGCAAGCTGGGTAGTTGTTCCATTATTCAATCAACAAACATTATTACAAACAACAAAAGTAAAAAAGAAATAATCATCAACAAAAATTACACAGATACATAAATTTAATGCGGTGGCTAGGCTTTAGTATCACCCACTCACGGCGGATAAGTGTCCAATTCCACACAATCCAACCAACCTTGGAACTAAATCATTACCTGAATAACAGAGCACTTTAACGGTACACCATGTTCATTTTCAACCGTAAATAGCATGACCAGTTAGTTTGAAAAAGCTGTAAAAGAATAACACAGTACACCATGTCCATTTTCAACCATAATAGCATAACCATTTTGTTTGAAAAAGCTGCACAAAAATAACATCCTTTATCTATTTTGAATTTTCGGAAAAGGATAAATACGTTATAACACATCGAAAGTCAACTGTCGCCAAACGTTAAAACAAAATTTAGAAAGAACATTTTTTTATGACGATTTTTTCGAAAAACAAATAAATTTCCATCACAAAGAGTAAGAAAACGAATAAACACAACCATAAATAAATATATTTACTGTAAAATGTGCTACAATCCCCCAAAAAACTGCTCGAAACATTCATTTTTGCAAAGCTAATACTTGACATGTTTGATGACGTCATATCTACATTTAGCTGAAATATCACTTAAAATTTAAATTTAAAAAATCTAAAGCGAATTTCAAAAAAAAAAACTCAAATTTAATAGCATAAGGATCTGCAGCTTCTACGTGCCAAGTTTCACACTTCTGGGTTGCTTAATTTGGTCGGAATAGCGTAAACACACAAACTCTTTCTTTTATATATTTAGTATAGATTATGACATTAGTTTGCAACCTTACATATAGTAGAAACCTTAAATATAAAAATAAAAGTCTAATTTTGACGAAACTACAATAAACAGCTCAGAACAAATAGAAAATGTCAGAAAATCTCATATGTTAATAAAAATTCACATTAGCCTTCGTGTTCTTACGTATTAGCATCCCCGCAGCCAAACTGGCACTAAGCACAAATCACACTATATCCCAACAAAATCTGACTGATTTTTTTTCACATAAAAACACAAACACAGAATCTTTGTTGTTTTGATATCAAGGAGCGATTAGCATGGCGCCAATTTGGCTGTGATGACACTTATATGTAAGTATCATAAATTCTAATTTAAATCACAATATTGACAATCTAATAATCCCAAATAGTTTGAATGAAGTGTCATTTTCTATGGTACTTCCATATTATCGCAACCTATTGGCGACATTACATGAAATGAAGCATATGGTTGCCAATTTGGTGAGTTATTAATTAAGTTGGCAATAATACGCAAGTACCAAAAAAATTTATTGCTTTTTACCTTTATCGGCTAATTCCATGTTTCATCGATGTTGCAAAATAGTACCAGAATGTAGCTTATAACAAAAAGAAAAGGTACTGATGTATTATTGCAACAATCACCAATTTGCAATAATATGTGAGTATGTGCGAAACACTAACATATAAAATATAGCATTAATTTAAATTAAAAGGTTATCAAAAACAAAACAAAAATTAAGCCTTAATTTTGCCAGAAAATCTTAAAATATAAAAAATTTAAACATTAATAAAATAAACTGATGGAATGGGGTAATATGTACCATTAAAGTGTACTAATTACTAATATTCAGGCGATGTCATTTGGTTCTAAGTTTAACTTTGGCGCCGAAAACCTTGTGTCATTATATGAATGTCAGATGGATTGTAATCAAATTAAGTTTATCCACCGTATTAAATTCATGTATCTGTGTATAATTTTTGTTTGTAATTTTTTCTTATCAACTTTGTGATTTGTAATAATGCACGCTGATTGCGCAATGGAAAAAGTACTCATCTTGCAATGCCTAAGGTTATTAAAGCTACTATTTTTATTGTTGTGGCCACTTTTAAAGATATTTACTTCCCATAAAATGTTCTATTTCATTTTATGCTCCTGATTAATCTTAGCTGTACTATAATCCTGATTACATCTTTAAATCTTTTTGCTGTATCTGAAAAATTTTTTGCTCCTCCATGTTGTTTATTAATTTTATGTTATTCTTAAGAGTCAATAATGCAAAAACATTTGTTCATATTATGGTACAAAACAGTTGCAAGGACCTTGGGTTTGCACATTTGCTTCTCATCATTCTTTCTAACCTGAATGTTGGTGGTATTATCAGTCTATGGTTGTGCTTGGGTTACAAAAAAATTTTCAGATACAGCAAAAAGGTTTGAAGAGTGTAATCAAGCTTTTTTGATAATCATAGTACAGCTAAGATAAATCAGAAGCATAAAATGAAATAGAACATTTTATGGAAAATAAATACTTTTAAAAGTGGTTACAACAATAAAAATAGTAGCTTTAGGCCTTGCAAGATGGGTAGTTGTTCCATTACGCAATCAACATGCATTATTACAAACCACAAAAGGAAATAAGAATAATTTGAACAAAAATTCTACACAGTTACCCGAATTCAATACGGTGGATAAACTTAACTTGATTACAATCCATCTGAGATTCATATCATGGCACAGGTTTTCGGCGCCAAAGTTAAACTTAGAACCAAATGACATCGCCTGAATATTAGTAATTAGTACACTTTAATGGTACATATTACCCCATTCCATCAGCATAGAATAATTATTTAGTCTGAAAAAGCTGTATAAAAAAACATTCTTTTTTTAAAGAAACGAAAAAGATATAATACGTTGGAAATCAAATACGAAAATATCTACTGTTATCAAATTAGTGTTGCCAATCGAAAAAATAAAATTTAGAAAAACATTTTTTTAAGACTATTTTTTCGAAAAACAAATGTAATTCCTCCACAAAGAGTTAAAAAATGAATAAATACAACTAAAATAAATATATTTACAGTTAAATGTGCTAAAATCCTCTCCAAAACTGCTCAAAATATTAATTTTCGCAAAGTTAAGACTTGACATGGCTGATGACGTCATATCTCCATTTAGCTGAAAAATCGCATAAAAATTGAATTTTAAAAAGATCTAAAGCAAAATTTCGAAAAAAACTCTTCGAGGTTAATAGCATAACGACCTATAGCTTCTACATGCCAAGTTTCATTCTCCTAGGTTGCTTAATTTGGTCGGAATAGGTGAAACACACACACAAACTCTTTCTTTTATATATTAGTATAGATTATAATCTAAGTGTGTGACTCTAAATACAATTAAAATTATCCATTTATACGCTCTTTTTTAAGTCACGGATCCGAACGGATACCTTAAATAAGATATATTTCCTCCATCAACCATTTCTTAAAGTACAATTATCATTAGATAAGTAGTCTAGTATATGTTCCTCTGCATATGATATGAAGAGTGTTTGTGTTATTTTCAATATTTAAAGCAAGAAGACTTCAAAATGTTTTAATCCAGTAATACGCGCGCGCTCGATATAAACGTTAATGGTCGCGCGGGGTGACTGAGTCACCCCAATCCTTTTTTATAATTATTTTTATTGTGCTCGATAAAAATCGTCATTCCAGTGAATAATTTAGATAAAAGTATACTTCCCTACTTTTAAGGACTTTTCAGTTTTTCTTCGATTATTTGAGGGGAAAAAACCCAACCAAACTGATTTAAAATGTTTCAAATGTACGTGACTTTAATAAATTAAATGTAAAAAAACTTTTTTAAGAACAAGCTTTTATTTAAACGCGCTAAAAAGAATAAAATAAACTTTTCCTTTAAAACTTTTTTTACTATCAACTTATAACGTCATTACACAATTTATATGATATAAAAGCTTGTCGCAATATTTAAGTACTCATATTTACTTAGTTTGAATTTTTAAAAACTAAAATCAATCAGGTCAAGTTATTTATTTTACTTGTTTATCTACACAGGTAAATCTCGCGACAAGCTTTTATATCATATAAATTGTGTAATGACGTTATAAGTTGATAGTAAAAAAAGTTTAAAAGGAAAAGTTTATTTTATTCTTTTTAGCGCGTTTAAATAAAAGCTTGTTCTTAAAAAAGATTTTTACATTTAATTTATTTTTTACTTTTTAGTTATCGCTGGACAGGTTTCTCAGCCTGTTCAACTCATTGAACGCTGGTTCGCCATCCCTGGTTTAGCTGAATTAATTCTCGCAAAATGGTATTAGACTAAAAACACAATTTTTTTAAATCCGTAATTTTTAAGCAATTTTTTCAATCTTCATGCAGATTTTGGCTAACATTGTTCTACACACGAAAAAAAAAAGGTTTAGTGAGATTATCTTCATAAATGACAAAGTTATTAAATGTTTAATTAAAATTTTGACTATTTTTGAAAAACTTAAAGAATATATTATTTATTTGAAATATTTTGAAGATAAGGGATGTATTTCTCTAACATATTAGAAGAAAATTTTAATTGTTTATTAAAAACTTCAAAAGGCATTTAAATATTTGTATTAATCAATAAAATGCTTAAGACTAAAAACGCATTTTGTAATCAAAAAAGAAAGTTTTGTCAAATAATGATAATTTTTTGCTGGACATTGAATATCTTCTACGTAAGAATCTATTTTTTTTAATTGCTCAGATCATCTTTAGAAACTTGATTTTGAAAAAATCAATAATTAAATTCAAATAAAATTAACAGATTCTATTTGTAATTAAATTTAAGGACACATGTCGTAGTGTGTGTTTAGATTACTGGTGATAAAATGAGGTATATTTAAATTACTCGTAGGCTTAAAATTAGAAAATTTCTTTAAAAAATTACTTCATTTTATTGTAAAATTATTTTTTTTAATCGAAAATATATTGCATTTCTATATAATATTTTTCTCTTATTGTTTTCCTAGCGGATTCCTTTTTGATGGGTAAGATACATTAAAAAAATGATCTTTTCGATTCTGTAATTATTTTTTGTCTGAGTTTCATAGATTAAAGTTAGATAAATTATTTAAAGAATTTCTTCAATACTCCATCTCAGTTTAACTTGGCAGCGTCGAGAAAGGTATACAATGTACCAATCTACTTGAAAAATAGCTCTACTTTTTTGTTTTGAATTTAAATCCAAGGAAATAGATAGAAATTTGTAAAAAAATTGCATACGTTGTAGAAATTAGATTGTTTTTACGTTGTAGAAATGTAATTATTTTTTAGACAAAGTTAATTAATACTGTCAATAGCGCAACGTTATGAAATGCCAGTTTGGCTGAAAACCGATTTTCGACGCCAACTTTTGTCATTGTTGTAACAATAAAATTATTACAACAATGCAGATATATCCAAGTTGGCGCCCAAAACTAGTTTAACGTTTTTAATTAATATCTTTTTAATTAATTGCAATATCGGAATATAAATGGTCAAAACATGCATTGTCATCCAAACTAAACGTGTATATAAAATTTCAGCTCAATGGGAGGAAGATATCAGCTTCAAAATTGAGTTGCAAGATTCCACCCGAACAAATTACATACATACATACATACATACATACATACATACATACATTGTAAGTTAAATAAAAGCTTTTAATAAAAAAGGACACAAATGGTGCCGATTTAAGTTCATTTTGTGCTCTGGGCGCAAAAGATCTACGGGGCCTCTTGGCATTATCGGATCCAAGGAGGATCTCTGATCTGGTTAAATCCAGCTTATCTGGCTGCTCGCCCCAAGTGCATGATCGCTAAAACTGCTCTATGCCCTGCGTGACTGCTCCCAGGTTAGAAGTGCATTCAATATAAAAATATGGATGTTAATTTGAAAAGAATTATGTACAACGCTTTTTATTATGCTTATACGTTTGAGAATACTCGCAATAAATTTTGGCCAACAATCCTTCTAAGTGCTCTCTGTGCTATTCCAAGTATCATAAAACTCTTTAACATGGAAAAAAGGGCAAAAGAAAATCATTATTTCCAGCTTCCCTAAATGAAAATAAACACATAAGTGAAGAGACGGGACTTAACCATACCAGTTCGAAGGTCAATCATATGATCAGCAAATGTATTCTGCTTCTTGGATGAGAAGTGAATTAAGTCTTCATTCTTCCTACTGCTAATGTACAGTATTTCAATAGCTATAACAATGCTGAGTTCTTTATCTTCATAGAATTTTTTTTTTGATTCTGGGTCTGGACTTTGTTTTTTCTTTGAAAGAGAAGTGTTTTAGGTTTAAAAAGAAAATATAATAAAAAAAGCTCTCATCTCGGGGGATTACAGCAAATAGAACAAAATGTTTTTTATTTGGTTGTTGGATCAAAGATAGCTAATAAGCGTGTTGATGCTTTTATTTTCGATAACGTAATATCGCCAGATGATAAGTATGAATTAAATCAATGTAAATGTGTGCTTTTTATTATGTCAGAAAGTATTTTGTTTTACTTCATTTCAGTAAATTAATTTTTTTAAATCTTTCACTTTCAATATGCTTGCCCCCCCTCATAGGAGGGGTGGGGGCTCCCCCAGAGGGCGTGCCTCACAGTTTGAGAAACGCTGTCTTAATTCCTAATACATTTTTTCCATATTGCTGTATTCATTATTTCTTATCTTGCAATACGTCTCTGTGCTTAATATCGGGGCAGAACAATGAATAGCTCATCAGTTTTCAAAGTTTTATGTTTGTGACCTCAATTTTTTACATGAGTGATCTTCCTCTTGTCTTTTTTATGAATTTAGCACAGCGTTTCTCAAACTGTTGGGCGCGCCACCCTAAGGGGGCGTGATAATCATATCAGAGGGGCGTGAGCATATCAAAAGTCAAAAATAAAAGATTTTTAAAATATTATTAATTTACTGAAGGAATAAAAACAAAATACATTGAGATCATGAAAAATACACATTTACAACGAAATAATATAAATGTATCAGTACTACACAATGTTTTTGATCATTAATTCATCAATTAAGTTAAGAACATGTTTAAAAAGTATTAGTGACCCATGGGCTTGTCATATTCAAAATTATATGCAAAATTTAATACTTATCTTGACAACTTGTACAGTTTATAATTAAAGTCATATTGTAGTTTTAGCGTCAAAATATTATTGAATTCAATACATCATAGTATGGAGGGGGGCGCCATGAAAATTATGATTGAAAATTGGGTCGCAGACATTGATAGCTTGAAAAGCACTGATTTAGTACATTTCTACAGTGGATCAAAAGCTTAAATAACAAGCGAGACCAGGTCTGGAGCTTGAGGGCTGTAAAAGTTTTCCTGTGATGATGCATCAAGTTTAAAATTCGATGCTGATCACGAATACATGTAGCGCTTTTCAAAATTTCAATTGGATCAAAAGTTATTGCAATAACAATTTATCACATTTTTTGGATATTTGACAGGAGAGACGTCATGAACAGGGAAAAAATTTCTAACTCCTATTCCAAAAAAACTCAATTTTCTTTTGTAAAATCCGACGCTGACCACGAATACATGTAGCGCTTTTCAAAATTTCAATTAGATCAAAAGTTATTGCAATAAAAATGTTCACATTTTTGGATATTTGGCAGGGAAGACGTCATGAACAGGGAAACAATTTCTAACTCCTATTCCAACCAAACTCAATTTTATTATGTAAAATCCGACGCTGATCACGAATACATGTAGCGCTTTTTAAAATTTAAATTAGATCAAAAGTTATTGAATAAGAAATTTTCACATTTTTTGGATATTTGGCAGGGAAGACGTCATGAACAGGGAAAAAATTTCTAACTCCTATTCCAACCAAACTCAATTTTCTTATGTAAATCCGACGCTGATCACGAATACATGTAGCGCTTTTCAAAATTTCAATTAGATCAAAAGTTATTGCAATAAAAAGTTTTCACATTTTTTGGATATTTGGCAGGGGAGACGTCATGAACAGAGAAAAATTTCTAACTCCTATTCCAACCAAACTCAATTTTCTTATGTAAAATTCGACGCTGATCACGAATACATGTAGCTCTTTTCAAAATTTCAATTAGATCAAAGTTATTGCAATAAAAATTTCACATTTTTTGGATATTTGGCAGGGGAGACGTCATGAACAGGGAAAAAATTTCTAACTCCTATTCCAACCAAACTCAATTTTCTTATGTAAAGTCCGACGCTGATCACGAATACATGTAGCTCTTTTCAAAATTTCAATTAGATCAAAAGTTATTGCAATAAAAATTTTCACATTTTTTGGATATTTGGCAGGGGAGACGTCATGAACAGGGAAAAATTTCTAACTCCTATTCCAACCAAACTCAATTTTCTTATGTAAAATCCGACGCTGATCACGAATACATGTAGCGCTTTTCAAAATTTCAATTAGATCAAAAGTTATTGCAATAAAAATGTTCACATTTTTTGGATATTTGGCAGGGGAGACGTCATGAACAGGGAAAAAATTTCTAACTCCTATTCCAACCAAACTCAATTTTCTTATTTAAAATCGACGCTGATCACGAATACATGTAGCGCTTTTCAAAATTTCAATTAGATCAAAAGTTATTGCAATAAAAAATTTCAAATTTTTTGATATTTGGCAGGGGAGACGTCATGAACAGGGAAAAAATTTCTAACTCCTATTCAACCAAACTTAATTTTCTTATGTAAAATCCGACGCTGATCACGAATACATGTAGCGCTTTTCAAAATTTCAATTAGATCAAAAGTTATTGCAATAAAAATTTCACATTTTTTGGATATTTGGCAGGGGAGACGTCATGAACAGAAAAAATTTCTAACTCCTATTCAAACCAAACTCAATTTTCTTATTTAAAATCCGATGCTGATCACGAATACATGTAGCGCTTTTCAAAATTTCAATTAGATCAAAAGTTATTGCAATAAAAATTTCACATTTTTTGGATATTTGGCAGGGGAGACGTCATGAACAGGGAAAAAATTTCTAACTCCTATTCCAACCAAACTTAATTTTCTTATGTAAAATCCGACGCTGATCAAGAATACATGTGCACTTTTCAAAATTTCAATTGGATCAAAAGTTATTGCAATAAAAAATTTTCACATTTTTTGGATATTTGACAGGGGAGACGTCATGAACAGGGAAAAATTTCTAACTCCTATTCCAACAAACTCAATTTTCTTATGTAAAATCCGACGCTGACCACGAATACATGTAGCGCTTTTCAAAATTTCAATTAGATCAAAAGTTATTGCAATAAAAATGTTCACATTTTTTGGATATTTGGCAGGGGAGACGTCATGAACAGGGAAAAATTTCTAACTCCTATTCCAACCAAACTCAATTTTCTTATGTAAAGTCCGACGCTGATCACGAATACATGTAGCCTTTTCAAAATTTCAATTAGATCAAAAGTTATTGCAATAAAAAATTTCAAATTTTTTGATATTTGGCAGGGGAGACGTCATGAACAGGGAAAAAATTTCTAACTCCGATTCCAACCAAACTCAATTTTCTTATTTAAAATCCGATGCTGATCACGAATACATGTAGCGCTTTTCAAAATTTCAATTGGATCAAAAGTTATTGCAATAAAAATTTCACATTTTTTGGATATTTGGCAGGGGAGACGTCATGAACAGGAAAAAATTTCTAACTCCTATTCAACCAAACTCAATTTTCTTATGTAAAGTCCGACGCTGATCACGAATACATGTAGCGCTTTTCAAAATTTCAATTGATCAAAAGTTATTGCAATAAAAATTTCACATTTTTGGATATTTGGCAGGGGAGACGTCATGAACAGGGAAAAAATTTCTAACTCCTATTCAACCAAACTCAATTTTCTTATGTAAAATCCGACGCTGATCACGAATACATGTAGCGTTTTTCAAAATTTCAATTAGATCAAAAGTTATTGCAATAAAAAATTTTCACATTTTTTGGATATTTGGCAGGGGAGACGTCATGAACAGGGAAAAATTTCTAACTCCTATTCCAAACAAACTCAATTTTCTTATGTAAAATCCGACGCTGATCACGAATACATGTAGCGCTTTTCAAAATTTCAATTAGATCAAAAGTTATTGCAATAAAAAAATTTCAAATTTTTTTGATATTTGGCAGGGGAGACGTCATGAACAGGGAAAAATTTCTAACTCCTATTCAACCAAACTTAATTTTCTTATGTAAAATCCGACGCTGATCACGAATACATGTAGCGCTTTTCAAAATTTCAATTAGATCAAAAGTTATTGCAATAAAAAATTTCAAATTTTTTGATATTTGGCAGGGGAGACGTCATGAACAGGGAAAAAATTTCTAACTCCTATTCCAAACAAACTCAATTTTCTTATGTAAAATCCGACGCTGACCACGAATACATGTAGCGCTTTTCAAAATTTCAATTAGATCAAAAGTTATTGCAATAAAAATTTCACATTTTTTGGATATTTGGCAGGGGAGACGTCATGAACAGGGAAAAAATTTCTAACTCCTATTCCAACCAAACTCAATTTTCTTATGTAAAGTCCGACGCTGATCACGAATACATGTAGCTCTTTTCAAAATTTGAATTAGATCAAAAGTTATTGCAATAAAAAAATTTCAATTTTTTGATATTTGGCAGGGGAGACGTCATGAACAGGGAAAAAATTTCTAACTCCTATTCGAACCAAACTTAATTTTCTTATGTAAAATCCGACGCTGATCACGAATACATGTAGCGCTTTTCAAAATTTCAATTAGATCAAAAGTTATTGCAATAAAAATGTTCACATTTTTTGGATATTTGGCAGGGGAGACGTCATGAACAGGGAAACAATTTCTAACTCCTATTCAAACCAACTCAATTTTCTTATTTAAAATCCGACGCTGATCACGAATACATGTAGCGCTTTTCAAAATTTCAATTGGATCAAAAGTTATTGCAATAAAAAATTTCACATTTTTTGGATATTTGGCAGGGGAGACGTCATGAACAGGGAAAAAATTTCTAACTCCTATTCAAACCAAACTCAATTTTCTTATTTAAATCCGATCGCTGATCACGAATACATGTAGCGCTTTTCAAAATTTCAATTGGATCAAAAGTTATTGCAATAAAAATGTTCACATTTTTTGGATATTTGGCAGGGGAGACGTCATGAACAGGGAAAAAATTTCTAACTCCTATTCAAACCAAACTCAATTTTCTTATTTAAAATCCGACGCTGATCACGAATACATGTAGCGTTTTTCAAAATTTCAATTGGATCAAAAGTTATTGCAATAAAAAATTTTCACATTTTTTGGATATTTGCAGGGGAGACGTCATGAACAGGGAAAAAATTTCTAACTCCTATTCCAACCAACTCAATTTTCTTATGTAAAATCCGAGCTGATCACGAATACATGTAGCGCTTTTCAAAATTTCAATTAGATCAAAAGTTATTGCAATAAAAAATTTCAAATTTTTTGATATTTGGCAGGGGAGACGTCATGAACAGGAAAAAATTTCTAACTCCTATTCAACCAAACTCAATTTTCTTATGTAAAATCCGACGCTGATCACGAATACATGTAGCGCTTTTCAAAATTTCAATTAGATTCAAAAGTTATTGCAATAAAAATTTCACATTTTTTGGATATTTGGCAGGGGAGACATCATGAACAGTAAAAAAATTTCTAACTCCTATTCAAACCAAACTCAATTTTCTTATTTAAAATCCGATGCTGATCACGAATACATGTAGCGCTTTTTCAAAATTTCAATTGGATCAAAAGTTATTGCAATAAAAATGTTTCACATTTTTGGATATTTGGCAGGGAGACGTCATGAACAGGGAAAAAATTTCTAACTCCTATTCAAACCAACTCAATTTTCTTATGTAAAATCCGATGCTGATCACGAATACATGTAGCGCTTTTCAAAATTTCAATTAGATCAAAAGTTATTGCAATAAAAAATTTTCACATTTTTTGGATATTTGCAGGGGAGACGTCATGAACAGGGAAAAATTTCTAACTCCTATTCCAACCAAACTCAATTTTCTTATGTAAAATCCGACGCTGATCACGAATACATGTAGCGCTTTTCAAAATTTCAATTAGATCAAAAGTTATTGCAATAAAAATTTTCACATTTTTTTGATATTTGGCAGGGGAGACGTCATGAACAGGGAAAAATTTCTAACTCCTATTCAACCAAATCTAATTTTCTTATGTAAAATCCGACGCTGATCACGAATACATGTAGCGCTTTTCAAAATTTCAATTAGATCAAAAGTTATTGCAATAAAAAATTTCACATTTTTTGGATATTTGGCAGGGGAGACGTCATGAACAGGGAAAAAATTTCTAACTCCTATTCCAAACAAACTCAATTTTCTTATGTAAAATCCGACGCTGATCACGAATACATGTAGCGCTTTTCAAAATTTCAATTAGATCAAAAGTTATTGCAATAAAAATTTCACATTTTTTGATATTTGGCAGGGGAGACGTCATGAACAGGGAAAAAATTTCTAACTCCTATTCAACCAAACTCAATTTTCTTATGTAAAATCCGACGCTGATCACGAATACATGTAGCGCTTTTCAAAATTTCAATTAGATCAAAAGTTATTGCAATAAAAATTTCACATTTTTTGGATATTTGGCAGGGGAGACGTCATGAACAGGGAAACAATTTCTAACTCCTATTCAAACCAAACTCAATTTTCTTATTTAAAATCCGACGCTGATCACGAATACATGTAGCGCTTTTCAAAATTTCAATTGGATCAAAAGTTATTGCAATAAAAAATTTCACATTTTTTGGATATTTGGCAGGGGAGACGTCATGAACAGGAAAAAAATTCTAACTCCTATTCAAACCAAACTCAATTTTCTTATTTAAAATCCGATGCTGATCACGAATACATGTAGCGCTTTTCAAAATTTCAATTGGATCAAAAGTTATTGCAATAAAAATTTCACATTTTTTGGATATTTGGCAGGGGAGACGTCATGCACAGGGAAAAAATTTCTAACTCCTATTCAAACCAAACTCAATTTTCTTATTTAAAATCCGATGCTGATCACGAATACATGTAGCGCTTTTCAAAATTTCAATTGGATCAAAAGTTATTGCAATAAAAAATTTTCACATTTTTTGGATATTTGGCAGGGGAGACGTCATGAACAGGGAAAAATTTCTAATTCCTATTCCAAACAAACTCAATTTTCTTATGTAAAATCCGAGGCTGATCACGAATACATGTAGCGCTTTTCAAAATTTAATTAGATCAAAAGTTATTGCAATAAAAAATTTTTCACATTTTTTGGATATTTGGCAGGGGAGACGTCATGAACAGGGAAAAAATTTCTAACTCCTATTCAAACCAAACTCAATTTTCTTATGTAAAATCCGACGCTGATCACGAATACATGTAGGCCTTTTCAAAATTTCAATTAGATCAAAAGTTATTGCAATAAAAAATTTCACATTTTTTGGATATTTGGCAGGGGAGACGTCATGAACAGGGAAAAAATTTCTAACTCCTATTCAAACCAAACTCAATTTTCTTATGTAAAATCCGACGCTGATCACGAATACATGTAGCGCTTTTCAAAATTTCAATTAGATCAAAAGTTATTGCAATAAAAAATTTCACATTTTTTGGATATTTGGCAGGGAGACGTCATGAACAGGGAAAAATTTCTAACTCCTATTCCAACCAAACTCAATTTTCTTATGTAAAATCCGACGCTGATCACGAATACATGTAGCGCTTTTCAAAATTTCAATTAGATCAAAAGTTATTGCAATAAAAAATTTCACATTTTTTGATATTTGGCAGGGGAGACGTCATGAACAGGGAAAAAATTTCTAACTCCTATTCCAACCAAACTCAATTTTCTTATGTAAAATCCGACGCTGATCACGAATACATGTAGCGCTTTTCAAAATTTCAATTAGATCAAAAGTTATTGCAATAAAAAATTTCACATTTTTTGGATATTTGGCAGGGGAGACGTCATGAACAGGGAAAAAATTTCTAACTCCTATTCAAACCAAACTCAATTTTCTTATGTAAAATCCGACGCTGATCACGAATACATGTAGCGCTTTTCAAAATTTCAATTAGATCAAAAGTTATTGCAATAAAAAATTTCACATTTTTTGGATATTTGGCAGGGGAGACGTCATGAACAGGGAAAAAATTTCTAACTCCTATTCAAACCAAACTCAATTTTCTTATTTAAAATCCGATGCTGATCACGAATACATGTAGCGCTTTTCAAAATTTCAATTGGATCAAAAGTTATTGCAATAAAAAATGTTCACATTTTTGGATATTTGGCAGGGGAGACGTCATGAACAGGGAAAAAATTTCTAACTCCTATTCAAACCAAACTCAATTTTCTTATTTAAAATCCGATGCTGATCACGAATACATGTAGCGTTTTTCAAAATTTCAATTGGATCAAAAGTTATTGCAATAAAAAATTTCACATTTTTTGGATATTTGGCAGGGGAGACGTCATGAACAGGGAAAAATTTCTAATTCCTATTCCAAACGAACTCAATTTCTTATGTAAAATCCGAGCTGATCACGAATACATGTAGCGCTTTTCAAAATTTCAATTAGATCAAAAGTTATTGCAATAAAAAATTTCACATTTTTTGGATATTTGGCAGGGGAGACGTCATGAACAGGGAAAAAATTTCTAACTCCTATTCGAACCAAACTTAATTTTCTTATGTAAAATCCGACGCTGATCACGAATACATGTGGCACTTTTCAAAATTTCAATTAGATTAAAAGTTATTGCAATAAAAAATTATCACATTTTTTGGATATTTGACAGGGGAGACGTCATGAACAGGGAAAAAATTTCTAACTCCTATTCCAAACAAACTCAATTTTCTTATGTAAAATCCGACGCTGATCACGAATACATGTAGCGCTTTTCAAAATTTCAATTAGATCAAAAGTTATTGCAATAAAAATTTCACATTTTTTGGATATTTGGCAGGGGAGACATCATGAACAGAAAAAAATTTCTAACTCCTATTCAAACCAAACTCATTTTCTTATTTAAAATCCGATGCTGATCACGAATACATGTAGCGCTTTTCAAAATTTCAATTGGATCAAAAGTTATTGCAATAAAAATGTTCACATTTTTTGGATATTTGGCAGGGGAGACGTCATGCACAGGGAAAAAATTTCTAACTCCTATTCAAACCAAGCTCAATTTTCTTATTTAAAATCCGATGCTGATCACGAATACATGTAGCGTTTTTCAAAATTTCAATTGGATCAAAAGTTATTGCAATAAAAAATTTTCACATTTTTTGGATATTTGACAGGGGAGACGTCATGAACAGGGAAAAATTTCTAATTCCTATTCCAAACAAACTCAATTTTCTTATGTAAAATCCGAGGCTGATCACGAATACATGTAGCGCTTTTCAAAATTTGAATTAGATCAAAAGTTATTGCAATAAAAAAATTTCACATTTTTTTGATATTTGGCAGGGGAGACGTCATGAACAGGGAAAAAATTTCTAACTCCTATTCGAAACAAACTCAATTTTCTTATGTAAAATCCGACGCTGATCACGAATACATGTGGCACTTTTCAAAATTTCAATTAGATCAAAAGTTATTGCAATAAAAAATTATCACATTTTTTGGATATTTGACAGGGGAGACGTCATGAACAGGGAAAAAATTTCTAACTCCTATTCCAAACAAACTCAATTTTCTTATGTAAAATCCGATGCTGATCACGAATACATGTAGCGCTTTTCAAAATTTCAATTGGATCAAAAGTTATTGCAATAAAAAATTTCACATTTTTTGGATATTTGGCAGGGGAGACATCATGAACAGTAAAAAATTTCTAACTCCTATTCAAACCAAACTCAATTTTCTTATTTAAAATCCGATGCTGATCACGAATACATGTAGCGCTTTTCAAAATTTAATTGGATCAAAAGTTATTGCAATAAAAAATTTCACATTTTTTGGATATTTGGCAGGGGAGACGTCATGAACAGGGAAAAAATTTCTAACTCCTATTCAAACCAAACTCAATTTTCTTATGTTAAATCCGATGCTGATCACGAATACATGTAGCGCTTTTCAAAATTTCAATTAGATCAAAAGTTATTGCAATAAAAAATTTTCACATTTTTTGGATATTTGCAGGGGAGACGTCATGAACAGGGAAAAATTTCTAACTCCTATTCAAACAAACTCAATTTTCTTATGTAAAATCCGAGCTGATCACGAATACATGTAGCGCTTTTCAAAATTTCAATTAGATCAAAAGTTATTGCAATAAAAAATTTCACATTTTTTGGATATTTGGCAGGGGAGACGTCATGAACAGGGAAAAAATTTCTAACTCCTATTCAACCAAACTCAATTTTCTTATGTAAAATCCGACGCTGATCACGAATACATGTAGCGCTTTTCAAAATTTCAATTAGATCAAAAGTTATTGCAATAAAAAATTTCACATTTTTTGGATATTTGGCAGGGGAGACGTCATGAACAGGGAAAAAATTTCTAACTCCTATTCCAAACAAACTCAATTTTCTTATGTAAAATCCGACGCTGATCACGAATACATGTAGCGCTTTTCAAAATTTCAATTAGATCAAAAGTTATTGCAATAAAAATGTTCACATTTTTTGGATATTTGGCAGGGGAGACGTCATGAACAGGGAAACAATTTCTAACTCCTATTCCAACCAAACTCAATTTTCTTATGTAAATCCGACGCTGATCACGAATACATGTAGCGCTTTTCAAAATTTGAATTAGATCAAAAGTTATTGCAATAAAAAAATTTCAAATTTTTTTGATATTTGGCAGGGGAGACGTCATGAACAGGGAAAAAATTTCTAACTCCTATTCCAACCAAACTCAATTTTCTTATGTAAAATCCGACGCTGATCCACGAATACATGTAGCGCTTTTCAAAATTTCAATTAGATCAAAAGTTATTGCAATAAAAATGTTCACATTTTTTGGATATTTGGCAGGGGAGACGTCATGAACAGGGAAACAATTTCTAACTCCTATTCCAACCAACTCAATTTTCTTATTAAAATCCGATGCTGATCACGAATACATGTAGCGCTTTTCAAAATTTCAATTGGATCAAAAGTTATTGCAATAAAAAATTTCACATTTTTTGGATATTTGGCAGGGGAGACATCATGAACAGTAAAAAAATTTCTAACTCCTATTCAAACCAAACTCAATTTTCTTATTTAAAATCCGATGCTGATCACGAATACATGTAGCGCTTTTCAAAATTTCAATTAGATCAAAAGTTATTGCAATAAAAAATGTTCACATTTTTGGATATTTGGCAGGGGAGACGTCATGAACAGGGAAAAAATTTCTAACTCCTATTCAAACCAAACTCAATTTTCTTATTTAAAATCCGATGCTGATCACGAATACATGTAGCGCTTTTCAAAATTTCAATTGGATCAAAAGTTATTGCAATAAAAAATTTTCACATTTTTTGGATATTTGGCAGGGGAGACGTCATGAACAGGGAAAAAATTTCTAATTCCTATTCCAAACAAACTCAATTTTCTTATGTAAAATCCGAGGCTGATCACGAATACATGTAGCGCTTTTCAAAATTTCAATTAGATCAAAAGTTATTGCAATAAAAAATTTTCAAATTTTTTGGATATTTGGCAGGGAGACGTCATGAACAGGGAAAAAATTTCTAACTCCTATTCCAACCAAACTCAATTTTCTTATGTAAATCCGACGCTGATCACGAATACATGTAGCACTTTTCAAAATTTCAATTAGATCAAAAGTTATTGCAATAAAAAATTTCACATTTTTTGGATATTTGGCAGGGGAGACGTCATGAACAGGGAAAAAATTCTAACTCCTATTCCAACCAAACTCAATTTTCTTATGTAAAATCCGACGCTGATCACGAATACATGTAGCGCTTTTCAAAATTTCAATTAGATCAAAAGTTATTGCAATAAAAAATGTTCACATTTTTTGGATATTTGGCAGGGAGACGTCATGAACAGGGAAACAATTTCTAATCCTATTCCAACCAAACTCAATTTTCTTATGTAAAATCCGACGCTGATCACGAATACATGTAGCTCTTTTCAAAATTTCAATTAGATCAAAAGTTATTGCAATAAAAAAATTTCAAATTTTTTTGATATTTGGCAGGGGAGACGTCATGAACAGGGAAAAAATTTCTAACTCCTATTCCAACCAAACTCAATTTTCTTATTTAAAATCCGATGCTGATCACGAATACATGTAGCGCTTTTCAAAAATTTCAATTGGATCAAAAGTTATTGCAATAAAAATGTTCACATTTTTTGGATATTTGGCAGGGGAGACGTCATG
>BMAO01030839.1:0-20354 GCA_019973975.1 Trichonephila clavata
ATTTGTGAATCCCTCCGTTTTTACTTTATTGTTGTGTCTATTCACGTTCGTATTTCATTTAATGGTATTTATTATGATAACAGAAAATAAATATCGAGGAGCTTAAAAAAACAAATAATATCAAAACATATTTTAAGTCAATTCTTATTTGGGTCAAAAAAGAAAATTTTATTTTAGTTACTTTTTATTAAATTGTTATAATTAATATATATATATGTATATACATATGACAGAATCACAATATTAAGTGACAAAACAGAAAGCGATTTTCCTTGCACAATTTTCCACTTTTTTTATCTGTATATGGTGTTGGACTATTTTTTGTTTGTTACACTATTTATTCATTAATTAAATTTAATTAGTCTAATAAAATAGTATAATAAAAAGGAATCACATTCTCAAAATTAGGCCATTCCAGGTGAAATTCGATCCACGACCTAGATATTGGATGATTAGCGAATTGGACTACGGATTAGAAGTCCATTTCGCTATCCGTTGCGCTACAGGACATGATAAACGATTTTCCTTTCTACATATGCTGTTAGACAATTATTTGTGTTTGTTACTATAATTTCTTTTTTAATTTTATCAATGAATTAATATTTGAAAAAACTATATTAACATCAAGTGTATTCGAACTTGAATTGTTGAATAGACAGTATTTTATTAACGATTAAAAATTTGAAGAAGGTATATTATATATATATATATATATATATATGGGAAAATGACTACAACTAATAATGATAAATGCTTTATTTAACAAAATGAAGGATGCAATATTTAAAATATATTAAACACCAAAGGAGAACGTCTTCCTCCTACGTCTAGAGCTTAGCGTTTCTAACGTCCGTCTGCCTCATTTCCCGTGTGTCCTTCAGTCGGACATTCCTGGCGGGGTGTATATATATTGGGAGAAAGTGAACTAATAGTAGGAATTAAAAAATATTCCACCTTATTTAATTTTTTTATGTCTGTTATTCAATTGTTGAATATATAATTACCTAAATAATATTATGATTTCCGGGAAAATTTTATACATCGGGAGTGGAGTGTTTATTAACGTCACACTAAAAAACAACAAGAGAGCTATTGGTGAAGGACCTCATAATTTTGAGCCTCGTTCAAGGAATGAGCCAGCATCTCCTCTCCAAAATACCCTTCCCACCAATGAGATGAATTAGAGCCTCGATAGATTTAACGTGCAGATTTAACCCGTCTACATGACGGGTCTTCTTTGCACTTCGGCTAGAACTCTTGATAGGCAGACTACGAGTCCGAGACTGCGAC
Organism: Trichonephila clavata; assembly: GCA_019973975.1. NCBI lineage: Eukaryota > Metazoa > Arthropoda > Arachnida > Araneae > Nephilidae > Trichonephila > Trichonephila clavata. The sequence continues at coordinate 1,291 of BMAO01030839.1, forward strand.
TACTAGACTATCGCTGCCCCCAATTTCATGTATCAAATTATTCACTGGAGTGGAGCTAAGTTCATAATTTTGAAGAACAATGAAGTTGGGTATCAACTAACACCACACCATAACTGACGGCAAGGTATCTTTCTTTTGAAACTATGAGTATTTTCAATATGATCCGATGAAAGTAGGGAAATGTATGAGTTTGTATTTCGCATTCATCATCCCCCTCCCATTAATCTAAATGAAAACTTTATGGCCTAAATAGATATAATGATGTTACACTTTTGCGGATCTTATGACAAATTCAAAACTTGAATTCAGAAGGAAATTGCCATCTAATTTGCCACTGATTTCGTAAGTTTTTATTCTCTCTAATATTTAAGTAAAAATGACAGCTACTATTTTTTCATGTTATTAGATACAAGTTAAGTGAAAGAAGGAAAAATGTTTATAGTACTCCTTCAAAATATGTACTGCAAAAATGTATCTTCCCCAATGCACAAATACTCCGCAAAAAACATTCTCTAAAATTGCTCTGATGTCTATACATTAAAATAGTCTACTAGTTAAGATTATTCTCCCAGACAAGTCATCTAATGAAGAAGTGCGGTTTTTTGGGTGAAAGCAACTTTGGGTTTTACCAAACACATAATAAGAAATAAAATTATATATACAGAAAACAGTAAAGGTTTTGAGGGTTTCTCAATCTTTGTAACAAATTCATAGTCGTGCAACAGATATTTCAGTTATAATGATATATAGTCGTAATATAAAACATTGTTCATTCCGAGAATCATTATGAAGAGAAACAGGAAATTATTATTTGAGGGAGATAATTCGAAAATAAGCACAAAATTTGCAAACAAAGAAAAAAATATAAAGCAATAATAAAAAATATCTGGAAATTCTGGAATTTGGTAATCTAAATGAGAGTTTAAATAAATTTTCAAATTGTTCAAATATATCAAACTTCTCCGAGTACCTTTATACACATCCGCAGCTTCACATAATGTTGACTGTATTTAAGCTTTATCAAAATACAAAGCGGAAATTGATTAATGTATCAGAGGGTAGGTTATTTTAATACATTGTGGTTGAAAAAAGCGGAAAAATATAGGAAATTGCTTACATAAAGTGATGTGTGATTTCTTTACCACTCTTTGAAAACAAAAACGAGTGCACAATTAAATAACCATGGGCAAAGACCATGAATGAAAATTACAAGTCACAAGTAAAAATATTAGGAATATTAGGAAAACAGCTTCCACGCTGAAAATGTATCTATTTCAATTCTAAGAATGAATAGTACATCACATTAATTACATTAAAAGTACGCATTAATAATTAATTATAAACAGTGAATTTATTGCTATTATTCTCGAATTTTTTTTCTGTCAGCTTAAAAAATGACATTTTGTAGGGGAGAAGTTTATTTTTGAATTAAATTTTTGTATAAAACTGAATTTCGAATTATTAATTTTTATATAAACTCTTAAACACATTCTTAAAAATAGTTTGTAAAGTGATTTTCTTAGCCAACCATGGATTACAACTTTTTATTTTGAAAATAGGTAAAGGGGTTTCTGACCGAAGTATATCCTCTGTCTTTACAGAAATGACATGTTTTGAGTTTTTTTCTCTATGCTTTTGATTCATCGCGTTTTTTCAATTTTATTAATGCATTCTGGTTCATTTTAAAAAAAGAGGGAGGGGGAAGGGGAGAATAAATTGAAAAAAAAGCTTCTTAATATTTTAACAAAATATTAAATTTTAAGGAAATTTTACCATTTTTAACCTTTTTTAAGCATTGCTGGTGTATATATGTATGCAATTAAATTGTTCTAATTGGAAAATATTTTCTATCGTTATTATCTATTATAATTAAGCATCTACGCTTTAGATCGCCTGTTGAAAAAAGACAGAAAAGTAGAAATTTTTCAAATTACAAAATTTCACTACTATTTTAAATCTTGAAGTAAAATTGTGAGGATTTTTTGAAATGATCGACACATGGGAATAAAGTTTCATGCAATTATCTTTTTTTGAGATTTAATCATTAATTGATTGATTTATTTATTTTGAGTGTTTTATTAAAATTTGTTCAAAAAAGCTTTTGGCTTTTTATTTTTTAAATCACTGATTTGATACAGTTAAATATTTTAAATGAATCTCAGAAATGTGTTGAATGCATTCTTTCATATTAATCTGACATCAATAATGATTTAATTTTGGAAATTATATAAAGAGAAAATGATGAAAATTGAAGCAAAAATAACTTTTCATTCGTATTTTTTTTACTCGCCAAATTTGCTGATTTTCGCATGTTTAAGTCAGAACTTTTTGGTGTAACCCTTGAGTTAGATGTGAAGTTTCAGGTAAAACAGTTGAAAGCTATTTGGCGCGAAATAATTTTTCGACGCCAAGGCTTGGCAAACTGTAAAATCGCTTATTTTTTATTATTTTAATTTTTAGGGCTTATTTTTTAAGTTAATGCTTTTAAACTAACCACATTAATTTCGAAAATGAAGGTCTTTTAAATGAAAAATGTACAAAAAATAATGTTTAGATTATTTCTTGCAATAACGTTATTTTACGAAAATCACAATTTTTTTTTTAAAATCCGTAATTATTCCGCAATTTTTTCAATCTTCGTACAGATGTTTGATAATATTATTCTACAAACGCAACAAAAATTTCGTATGATAATCTTAATAAATAACGATGTTATTCAATGTTTCAATGTTATGTTAAAAATTTCGACAATTTTTCGAAGAATCTTAAAAAAAGTTTTAGGCATTTTATTTTTTAAATGACTGTGTCTAAAAAAAAAAGATTCGAAGTTATTTAGTGTAGAATATCGTTTTCATAACACGAAAATAATCTCATACGCAACGATTTAGAAATAATTTTCATAAAAACGCATCAATTTTAACTATTTTTTAAAAAAATCTTAAAAATAGAAAATATTATTATTTTGCAAAAAAAAAAAAAAATATACTGTATCGTGGCGAAAGAAATGATCTTTCCGATTCTGTAATTAATTTTTGTCTGATTTAAAAAACAAAAATCGGATGACTGTTTAAATAACGTCGAGAATACCGAAAAAGTTTACCCTTTGTTCATTCACGACGCTAGGCGGGGAAAATAACGCGCAGGGTTAAAACAATTAAGCATTTAAAGTTTTTAATTAATATCTTTTTAACTAATTACAATATCGGAATGAAAAATAGTTTACGTCCTATTCTCAGACCTACTGAATATACGCACAAAATTTCCTAAGAATCGGCCACACCGTTTCGGAGGAGTTTGGTTACAAACACTGTGACACGAGAATTTTATATATTAGATACATCCTATACAATTTTGATGCTAAGGAATAAGGACTATATACATTTCTCTTAAGCAATGATTTTGTTAAAAAATAATATTGTTATTATGTAAGAATATTCTCAATTATGCTTTATTAGAATGCATATTTTTTTGTATTATGATAATTAAGTTTCAAATATTATTTATAGTGTTTTTAACATAAGTAATCTATAAATATAACTCTTTTTTAAAAAATTATGTCAAGCAAGTAAATTTTATTTTAGATTAAAAAAATACAAGTTGGTGTCGTAAAATACATTAATAAAAGGAGAAATAATGCAAAAAAAAATGTATAGATTCAGAATGTTTTCATTAAACCCTTCAGGACCATGGCAACATATATGAGTGATTACTTTAAGACCCATGGTATCATATAGGACCGTGCTTCTCAAATTTTCAGTATTTGCGACCCAATATTCAATCATAATTTTCCTCGCCCCCCCCCTCCTTACAATAACAATGTATTGAATTCAAAAATACTATAACTTGACATTAAAGCCACAGAACGACTTTAACTTCTTAAGTGTCACCGGCGTATATAAACGCCACACTCACTCAAAACGTTAATTGCCCCGGGCTTATATATACGTGTTTCCGGAGTACGATCTTTTCTGTGCACTTCTATCCATAGAATTATTCGGAAGGCTTTGGAATGCAATAAAAGGACCTTGATAGTGTCTGCGAAGGGTTTACTTGTATTATTTGGCTATTCCTACTTCCCTGTAAACTCCTTGTCTACTCTCGGACCCGGCTAGAAGTGTGGAGCAGCTAATTGATCAGACGACATGATTCACTAAAATCATTTATTTGTCACAAGAATTAGCAACACACTAATAATAACTTAATTAAGATAATTTAGATCAAGGATTAGAACGCGAATGTCAGACCAGATAGCCTGGGATAATATTTACGGACACTCAACTAATTTCTATGATAACTTATACTAGCTGGTTATTAACTCAGCTGCGCACTACAATTTACTTCTAACTTTTATTTAAATAATACGCGCAATACCTGAATTCTTGTCAGTCAGAAGTCCTCCAGATGAGCCTTGAATACTAATAGCTATCTGGATCAGCTCACATCCGAGTGATCCTCACTTTGGATATCTTTAATTCTCACTTAACTAATTTTAGATTCGCACTTCAATAACTCACGATCCTCCCTTCACTAACTCTCAAAACTCGCGAATACAGATTTATATAATAAACTTAATTAGCATAATCACGTTTTCTTACCTTCGGTAAAGGTTGGTTGAAAGAAATGTTTCCCTCAAAGAGTCCCCAAGGTATTAGTGAGATCCGCGTATAGATCCGTCTCATACTTATATCAGATGATTTCCTTATTTATTTCTTTTCTCCCACCCCCTCAATACATCACATACGCGTGCCTACGTAGAAAACGGAGGCATCGGGAAGAGAATCACATAACTTTAAATCGGGAGTTAAGGGATTATTTATAAGCCGTACAAATTAACAAAATAAGTGTTAATTTCTGTATATAATTTTATAAATGACAAGCCCATGGGTCACTGGTAATTATTAAACTTGCTCTTTACTTAGTATTGTTAAATTAAGTATAAAATACATTATGCAGTACTGATACATTTATAAGTTTATTATAAAGTATAAAAGTGTATTTTATTTTTATTATGTCAGAATGTATTTTGTTTGTTTACTTTCAGTATATTATAATGTTTTTAAAAATCTCTCTTTTGTTACGACTTTTTAATGCGCTAGCACCCCTTCGTAGAGTTATCACGCCCTCTAGGGGGGGGGTTGCGCCCCACAGTTTGAGAAACGCTGATATAGCAGATTGAGTTTTCCAGTTCTGAGTCCCGTGATCACACCGGAGTGATCCGCATTTGGAACTATAAATTTCGGCGTATTTTATTACAGTAATAATTTTATATCAATTTTCACAAATGAAGTTAGGCTTACCTAGAAAAACCACCTGTGTTCTTGAACAGGTTGAAAGATATTTTTTATTATTAAAACAGAATATGTAAAAGAAAAAAACAGCGCATGATGAGATGCCTGGTATGAAGAATTTAAATTTCTACTCATAATTGTTCTAGAATTGTTCGTATTTATTGAGGATGTTCAATAATACTCCAATTCTTCTGCTCCAGACATTCTAAATTTATATATTCAATACCTTAATTAATTTTTTAAATTTCTTAAAAGATTACAATCAACACATGTAGCTTTAATAAAGTCCAGACGGCTTCATTTCATTATATTCATAGCAACGAAAAAAACCATCATCACCTCTTTGCTTTATCGTCATCGAAAGAAAAAGTGTCATATTTTAATGAAAGCAAAAGAAATCACATTCACGTCATTTCCTACAGCTCTTTCCAAACATCTTGGTTCATTCTTTCCACCCTACAGAAAACAATGTCGATTCTGTAGCACGCATCCATCGATCGTCAGTTATTAATTCAAACTGCGTGATAATCACAATTAGAACATATTGGCTTAATTGCCTGCTCATAATGATTATTGGTGCACCTAAGATCAATGTTTTATTATGCGTAAGTAAAAGGCAGGTGTTATTGGAACAAGTACGGGAAATATTTACCGATATCTCTGCAACCTGCAAGTTTACTATTTGTTATGGATTTAAGGCAATATTGTTAATTTATAGATGCAGTTTGGCCGAGAGTGTAGTGCTGAGTAACTGAACCTCATAATGGTTTGTTAGATTTATTCGCATTGCTTTGTTTTAATTTGTATTGGAGCGATATGCTCAGCGATGAAGTTTTAAGTTTAGATCTTTTGTTAGAGCCGGTGCGAGATAAATGGGTCTACTTTCGAATCCATCGAGTTTAATTAGATTGTTTAAAGTTTGGTGCATTAAATTTGATTTTCATGTAGGGGAAAGGAGTTTTAAATATAAAAGAGTTATCAGGATATATTTTAAAAATGCGTGTTTGCATGTTGAAAAGTATTATTAAGTTTAGTGATTGAAATAGAATTATTATGTTAAATAAGTTTATGGGATGTTGAGATAATTTTATATGTAGAGTGTATATTTTTTACCTATTATATTAAATGGTTTTTTTTTTGGGTGCATATGTGAATCAGGTTCAACATTGTGAAAATACTGAATTTTGTTTCTGCTAAAAAAAGAAAGGCATGACCTGTCCCAAAAGTTCCCGAATGGGTTTTTTGTAATTGAAACTCTAGTTGGAGGGATAAACTTCGAAAGGAAAAGTTGGGGGGGGGGTATATAAGCTTCAAAATGAAACTGATATCAGTCCCATGTGGGCAGTTGTTGAGACTCGGTCACGCTCCAAGCAGAGGTATCTACTGCACCTCGTCGAGAAAAAAAGGAATACTTTTGGAGCAGCGTTATTCAATCAGTTTGTACGAATCTGGCTAGAAATAGAGAGAAGAGATGCTTGAAATGCTTCGGAAAGTGGGGCAATGAAACACAAAGCCAAACTTTCATGTGGCACAAGAGGTTCCAGGAAGGTCGGGAGTCCGTTAAAAAGAACGACCGCTCGGGACGCTTTTGTTAACCTCGAGGCAAAAGTGCGTCAGGTTTTGGACAAGGACCGTTGATTAAGTGTTTGCACAATTAAAGAGGAGTGATATTATCCCAAACAATCATTCATGTTAGACAAAAATGTAAGAAAAATCGATTAAAATTAGTGTACTAACAAAGCACAGTACAAAAACAATGATAACTAAAATTTCTCCTAAGAATTATAACAATCTAAAGATAAATATATATGTTACAAAATAATAATATAAGTAACAGTGGAAAAATTAAACAATGGAAGTTATAATTTCGATAAGTTTGGAACAATTTTGGCAATTGTGTAAAACTAAAGAGAGGAATTTGTTGATAAAGAAAGAGGATAATTCCACATATTAAAATATATCTATCATGAAAACACCTTAGAAAAAAATTAAGAATAAAAATAATTATATGTATATACTGAGATATTTACTATATTAATATCAGAAATGGAAAAATAAATGGAATATATTAATCTAACTTAGAGCTGCAAAATGCTTCCAATTTAAATGATTATTATAATGTTAAATAAATTAAATGTAAAAAAAAAACTTTTTTAAGAACAAGCTTTTATTTAAACGCGCTAAAAAGAATAAAATAAACTTTTCCTTTAAAACTTTTTTTACTATCAACTTATAACGTCATTACACAATTTATATGATATAAAAGCTTGTCGCAATATTAAGTACTCGTATTTACTTAGTTTGAATTTTTAAAAACCAAAATCAATCAGGTCAAGTTATTTATTTTACTTGTTTATCTGCACAGGTATATCTCGCGACAAGCTTTTATATCATATAAATTGTGTAATGACGTTATAAGTTGATAGTAAAAAAGTTTTAAAGGAAAAGTTTATTTTATTCTTTTTAGCGCGTTTAAATAAAAGCTTGTTCTTAAAAAAGTTTTTTTTTACATTTAATTTATTTTTTACTTTTTAGTTATAGCTGGACAGGTTTCTCAGCCTGTTCAACTCATTGAAGGCTGGTTCGCCATCCCTGGTTTAGCTGAATTAATTCTCGCAAAATGGTATTAGACTAAAAACACAATGTTTTTAAAACCGTAATTTTTAAGCAATTTTTTCAATCTTTGTGCAGATTTTGGGTAACATTGTTCTACACACGAAAAAAAAAAGGTTTAGTGAGATTATCTTCATAAATGACAAAGTTATTAAATGTTTAATTAAAATTTTGACTATTTTTGAAAAACTTACAGAATATATTATTTATTTGAAATATTTTGAAGATAAGGGATATATTTCTCTAACATATTAGAAGAAAATTTTAGTTGTTTATTAAAAAACTTCAAAAGGCATTTAAATATTTGTATTAATCAATAAAATGCTTAAGACTCAAAACGCATTTTGTAATCAAGAAAGAAAGTTTTATCAAATAATGATAATTTTTTTGCTGCACATTGAATATCTTCTACGTATGAATCTATTTTTTTTTTAATTGCTCAGATCATTTTTAGAAACTTGATTTTGAAAAAATCAATTAAATTAAAATAAAATTAACAGATTCTATTTGTAATTAAATTTAAGGACACATGTCGTAGTGTGTGTTTAGATTACTGGTGATAAATGAGGTATATTTAAATTACTTGTAGGCTTAAAATTAGAAAATTTCTTTAAAAAATTCCTTCATTTTATTATAAAATTATTTTTTTAATCGAAAATATATTGCATTTCTAGATAATATTTTTCTCTTATTGTTTTCCTAGCGGATTCCTTTTGATAGGTAAGATACATAAAAAAATGATCTTTCCGATTCTGTAATTATTTTTTGTCTGAGTTTCATAGATTAAAGTTAGATAAATTATTTAAAGAATTTCTTTAATACTCCATCTCAGTTTAACTTGGCAGCGTTGAGAAAGGTATACAATGTACCAATCTACTTGAAAAATAGCTCTACTTTTTTTGTTTTGAATTTAAATCCAAGAAAATAGATAGAAATTTGTAAAAAAATTGCATACGTTGTAGAAATTAGATTATTTTTACGTTGTAGAAATGTAATTATTTTTTAGACAAATTTAATTAATACTGTCAATAGCGCAACGTTATGAAATTCCAGTTTGGCTGAAAACCGATTTTCGACGCCAACTTTTGTCATTGTTGTAACAATAAAATTATTACAACAATGCAGATATATCCAAGTTGGCGCCCAAAACTAGTTTAACGTTTTTAATTAATATCTTTTTAATTAATTGCAATATCGGAATATAAATGGTCAAAACATGCATTGTCATCCAAACTAAACGTGTATACAAAATTTCAGCTCAATGGGAGGAAGATATCAGCTTCAAAATTGAGTTGCAAGATACCACCCGAACAAATTACATACATACATACATACATACATACATACATACATACATACATACATACATACATACATTGTAAGTTAAATAAAAGCTTTTAAAAAGAACAACAATGTAATAATTTCGTAACAATTTTATTTAACAAGAATAAAAATGCAGAAAGATTATCAATAAACTATAACTTAATAAGAAATGGAAGGAAAGGTATAGAAACTAGAAACGATGCAAGTAATAATTACGGTAAATAGAAAAAAAAATCTCGGTAAATATTTAATTATTGAGATGAAATCGAAGCGTTTAACTTTAAAGTCGAAGATTATTAACATTTATTCCGTTGCTTTGAAAGAAATGTTCAAAAACATCTTATTTTTAGAAGTGTTAAGTAACTTGTTTCCATTATAGAAAAATTGCTTGCATGATTAAAAAACAACAACATATTTGCTGATGCTTTTAGAAGAATTAAGTTAAAAATTAAATCAGAAAACAAATTCAATTGAATAATGATATACGAATGTAGTATTAAATAAAGAATGAGACATTTTGAAAAGCAAATGTAAGCATTACTTTTAATACTTATTAGGTATTTCTTTCTATAAAGATATTAAATTTCAAATAAACTCACAAGAATTCATCACATATTTTAACGCATTTTTTTAGAAGTGAAATAGATATTTATGTCAGAGGAAATCCTTTTGAAAATGCATCAATGGTGCGAAAAAATACACACAATTTTCTCTCCCCAAAACTTTTTTTCAATATAATGTAAAATTTATACTAATTTAAATCACTCAAATCATAAATTAATTACTATTTTGAAGAGAGTTTGAATTTTAAAGCATAACGGATTTGCTGAACAACTTTAAGGTATTCGACTACCCTAATATTGTTAATTTTTTTCAAAAACTGACAAATTTTTCTTATGATTTTGTTTTATAGGCCACCTTATTAGCTTTACCAAAATACCAAGTTAATTATTTTCCGTTCACTAGAACGAAAACTACAAGTGTTTTAGTGAAAGCAAATGCTCTTATTTTAATCAAGATGTCATACTTTGAAACGCGTTTTACTCGAAATGTCTTTTTTTGAAAATGCTCAAATGAGGCCAAAGATTGCTAAAAAAGTTTTGAAAATAATTAACTGAAATTTTTGGTGTACGTTCTGTATAATAGTAGAAGTGTTTTAACGTTCAGATTTATCAATCACTGATTTATTACAAAATTTATAGTCCCATTTGTGAATATAATCACTGTTTATTTAAGCAATTTATATAATAACTAAAATAAAGTGTACTCCAGTTTTTGAAAAAATTAAAATATCTCTTATCCTGAAGGTTATTTCAAAAATGAATAGCAAAGCAACACATCAAAATTGAAAGTTTTTTTCATAAACTGTTTGTGCGAAATGGGCCCCGTTTAAGTAATTTTTTTCTAAATTGTTACCAATTTTTTCCCATTTTAGTAATAATAATTTAACCTTTCTCTTCTTAATTTTAGCATATTTTTCTTAAAATGTGTTCTAAATAAATCTAAAAACAGTAAAAATCCCCATATTTCCATTTTTCTTTAAAAAAAAAAATAGTTGTCGCAAGTAGTCGAATACCTTAAAAACAAATCCGCTGATGTGCCAGTTCACATAATTCTTTTTATTTTTTATCTATGACAAGCATAGTGTAAGTGAATGAAGTTCCAATTATAGTTAAAATAGTGCCTCTTCTGAAAGAAACCATTTCACACCCGGAAAACTCAAATTCTGGTTCTTGAAACAAGTCCGTTTTCAGAAATAACTCATCCCGCATGTTGAAGTAAAGCAATCTTTGGTGAGTTTTCTGGTAAAATGTTTCTTTGAATGTACTTAATTCCACTGGAATGCTGCCAGCCACCCAGAGAACGGACACTACACACAGGACAGAACTAATTGCAAAATACGGAGTCTCTACTTTCCAATAATAAGACGCCTTGTCCCACTGTTTAACCAGAAGCCACCAGTTATACTACTACACATGGCGATATGGGCAATCATAATGAAGAAAATTGACAAAGAGAATGTGTCTTTGATCTTTAGAAGAAAATTATAAGTTTTAACTCTTTTCCTGAGGATATTGCGTTGGAAACGCAATGTAAAATCTTCTGGTGAGAACACTTCAATTTCCCGATTAAGATACTGAATGCGAGTTTTGCAACGCAAACACAGAGAAATATAAAATAGTGCCACTATATTAATATAAGTTGGATTTACCATATAGATGATAATTGATTTGACGCTTATTATAGTGAATATCGTCCATTCATTACTGACATCATAATCATAAGTGTATAAGAATGATTCTTCAGTTGTGCTGATATTAATTGCCAAATGAATCGAGATAATCACAGGTACGCTGCAGCTTAGGATAACTAAATAGTTTATAAACTTTTCAAATGAAGAGGATTTTTCTTCTTCCGCTTGTTTCAACAAATCTGCAATCCGTTTTCTTTGAGCAAAGTGACATACCATACCACGACTGAAATTATGTAGCTAGCAATGTCGGCAACAGCAACCTTCAACTTTGTCAAATCTGTAAATGCTTCATGAAGAGATGGATACATGTCTATGAACATGGTATGCATTGAAATACTAAATAAAACAGAAATAATCTTTTGTTTTTTATTAGTTAGGCATTTATCCATAAATCCCGTGCAGCACAAAAAAGTGAGCATTAGTTTTGGTAATGTTACTTTTCCTCTAAGTTCTGATATCTTACTGAAAGATTTGAATCGATGTCTTTTTTGCTTTTGAGAAGGGTAACTTGAAAAGCTTGACTTCATTAATGATCTTCTGAATTGTAGGAGCCTTTTCAATATTTTATTTCTAAGAAATAGCTTTTTCATTATTAAGAGTATTCTCCAAATGTTCAATTAATGCATTAAGGTTACACTGATGAAGAAGGACAGCTTAGAATTAAATACATAAGAGCGTAACCAGATTACGTGGTGACAAGATAATCTTCAACACCTGTTTCAAAAATTTTGCAAGTAAGAGATTTCCCCTTAACTCAAGAATTTTTCCTTATCCGTCTGTGAAAGAGATCTTTGCATACGAGGACTAATACTTCCTTTTTGGCAAAAAAATTACTTTTATACTAAGTCTTATTTTTTTCTCATTATTTCATTAACGATAATAAATATTAATCGACTGAAGAGAGATATTTGTTCTACAATTTTTAAGTGATGTAATTTTAAGTAAAAATGAATTTATTTCTAACACAATTTAAAATCCTTAAGGATATGTACTAATTTTATTCTCCTAGCACTTAGAAAAGAAAACAGTTTAATAATTCATCCTATATGAAAATTGCTTATGCCTTATTTACATTTATCGTTAACTAGAAATTGCCTCTATGTACGACTTCCAATATATATAACCGATAAGAAAAATAGTATTAAAATCATCTGAATAAACACGGGTGAGGACAAGACCAATTAACTTTACAGAAGTGGTTTAGTAAACAATTTCAGCAAAAAATCAATAACTAAGAGACAGAGAGAAAGCCTATTTCTTTTCTCTCATCTTCGGAGTAAGCAATATTTGACAAAGTTGTTTCTACATTTTAATTATTTTATGAGTAAATATAAATTTTTAATTGGAATAAATATTTACTTTTCTTCATCATTTGAATAAAAACGAGTAGTTAGTTCATAAAATAAATATGAGATAATTAGTTAACTATACCAATTATTCATCTCATTTAGCGTTATTATACTCGGTATCTTAACATATAATCTCTTCTTAGCTATATTGTGGGTAATTTTAAACTGGTTTTAAAGCATATTAGTTTTTGCATGGTAAAATTGTTTTTAGAAAGGGAATACTTAATGATGACTTTTTTCATAGTTTATTTCTATGTTAATATACTTGTCTGTTTTCTTGTGTCATATGACGTATAATACATATCCTGATTGATCATTGGTCTTTTATTATATACTTTATGGATATTTTTACGAAATTCGCTTTCAAAGATATTCCAAGATTTCTTTTTCATCATTTCTGCAAACTTAGAGGAAGAAAAAATGTTAATGATGTAGCTAGTATAATTATAGGTTGAATATATTTTTAAATTTATGTATCAAAATATTTTGATCTCTCAATAGAATTTGAAATCCCTCTTTTGCCCAAGTTTAATCTTGACTATGAGCTATGGATATCAATAGAGATGGACTATATTATTGAAAGGTTATCTAAAATTAATTTATTTGTTAGTTTATTAATATTGTACTAGAAACAACATTGAAACTATTAGTTCAATACGCAATATTAAACTACGGTCAAATGATGAAGGCAACACTTGAACTGGAACTTGACAATCCATAACCTTGCCATGTGAATGCTGTGAATATGAAGTCATTATACTTTAAAACAAGAAAGAATAAAATACTTTCTGTTTTGAATTTCATGAAGATTCGGATATTTTTATTTCGACATAATATATCCCAAAGATATCGAAATGTATATTTTGGTATGTTTTATAAAATTAATTTTTTTTCCAGATTACTATAACTATGAAAATTTAACTAAAAATGTATACTTTTCAAAGAGTTTATTTCGAATGGTATTTTTTTCATATGTTTTCCGCATTGCAGAATGTCTATTTTAACTTATTTTCACTATTTAGAGTGACTCTGTAAGTATAGACTATCCGCTAGATCTGTGTGCCTCTCTCTCTAACAGACATTAAAACTTGTTTAAGAGTGATCAGGATAAAATAAAAGCTCTTGACACACATATTTTCCGAGAACAACAGATTTGAGACATAAATACCGTAATGCCAAAAGAAAACTGTAATTAAAAAGATATAATTATTTTAATTAGCTGTAATGTAGAGTGATTTGAGCTAGACTCAATTAACAGTACAATATGAACAACTTCAAAAAATATATAAGGATATTTTCATTTCTTGATTTCTCAAACTAAGTAAATTTTTTGACCTTTAAAATGAGTTCTATAAAATATTTTTGGAAAGGATTTATTCCATTATTTGCTTAAATCGATTTAAATATATGGACGATAAATTATCTCATCAGTAAACGGTTTGCAACATTACGACTGACGATAAAATAACTATTTAAGATGCATTTGCTTCCAAATAAAGCTAAGTGTAAACTCGATCTTTTGAAATAAGATATACTGCATTTAAAAAAAATTTAAATAACTTTTTTTAGAATCCTAAATAACCATTTTTTCATTAAAAATCTCCATAATAACATTTACTTGCATGGTCAAATTACTTCTTTCTAAGGATAAATGTAATATGTTTTTTAAGACAGCTTTGTGAAAAAGCTATTTAAAGCTTAATGTACAGCCGCTTGAAAAAAGATCATTATGATTTCTCATTACCTCTGATCTTGTAATGGTATTAAATCAAATTTCGAATACACATTACTTGCTGGATAAAACTCTAAAACTAATTGCAATTTTTACGACCTTTGATGAAATCAAAATATTTTTCAGTTATTTACATTGCAGTGACAAATGAGATTTTTTACTTCATAGAAGATTGCATGATCAAATTAAACGATGTATTTATTGAATTTGAATGTTTGGTTTCTAAGAGATTTCAATGTTACCAAAGCCACGCTGAGAATCCGATAATAAGCAAAGTGTAATTTAAGTTAGTAAGTTATTATAATTTTTTTATCGTTCAATACTACGGAAATTGACATTCAAATAATTATATTTGCTAATATCCAAAATTATAAGAAATCGATTATCATATCAAGATAAGCATCAAGGTGTATACACAATCTGCTCATACTTTTTTTTAATCCGAAGTAATTTTGAAAGTTATTTAATTAAATTAAAAATCGAGCTTTAGTATATTATACCAGAGTTTCTCTCAAACTGTGGGACGCATCTCCTATGAGGGCGTGATAACCCAACGAGAGGGGCACGAGCATATCGAAAAGTCGAAAATAAAATATTATTTTAAAAATTATTAATTTGCTGAAAAGAATCAAATTAAAATACATTCCGACATAATAAGACATAAAATACACCTTTTTACTCTGTTGTAATATACTTATACACGTATCAGTACTACATAATGTATTTGATAGTTAATTTATCAATACTAATTTAAGAACAAATTTGAATAATTACTAGCGACTCCCACGGCTTGTCATATACAAAATTATGTACCAAATTTAATACTTATCTTGACAATTTGTACTGTTTATAATTAAAGTGGTATTGTCGAAGTGCATTATTATTGCATTCAGTACATTTTTATTATCGGGGGAGGGCGCGATGAAAATTATGATTGAAAATTGGGTCGCAAATAATGAAAGTTTGAGAAGCATTGTGTTATTTGGCTTATTACTATTCTTATTTTCAAATATCTGGTTCAATAACATGAGATGCAGATAAAATTTAATATCCATACCATTAATATCTTTAAAATTTTAAAATAGGAACAAAACATTATTCTTTAAAAACTGTTGATGTATTTGTAATTAAATCGAAAAATTTTTAAACGTAATTTTTAAAAGTTACATATTGCATTTTTTTTTAAGTAACAATAAATAAATGAATTTTTATTTTTAGTACTCAAATTTTATAATTTGATGCTTTGCGTATTTTTTTCTATTAATATGGGCATTTTGTTAAACAAATTAAAATATCAGAACTCATACTAGTATGCAATTAAATTAAATGCGCATTTGAAATTCCATGACGTAACTGTTTTAATGTAATTCATTCAATGATTAAAAAATAAATGTTTTTAACGTGTGATTCACTAGAAATATATTTTTAAAACCCCAATTTCCACAACGTGCATTTTATACAAATATTTATGGATTTTACTAATTATTATTACATTTATCACTCCGAAAAGAGATAAAACTATTTTTCAAGCAGATAGGTGAATTTCCTACCTTTCTCAACGCTTCCAAGTAAAGTTGAAACGGAACATTGTACAAGTTCATTAAAAATTTATGAAATTTTTTGAAAATTTTCTCTTTTTTCTTTTTTTTTTATACGTAAAACTATTTTTTTTAAAAAAAAAAACTTACTTTAACCTTTTCAGGGAGCTGTAAAAATAAAACAAAAAATTTTCCCAAACCGCCCAAATGCAAATAACAATTTATTGTGGTAACCTATCACATAACTTAAGAGCTTGAGTGCTTATGGCCATATGTACTGAAAGGCGACTTTAGGGGTGTTTATATTCTTTACCTAACCTTATTCCTTCCTAAACTAGTCCTTATTTATGTGAAACACGCTGTTGGGTCTTAATAAAATTTTTTTCTAATTAACTTTTCTCTTAATTTATAAGATACTGCAAGAAACTACTAAAAGAAAAAAACTTTAATGTATAAGAACAAAATGTTGTAATGTCTGTGTCAAATATAAGTGCTTTATTTTCTAATGTTTTTTCTTATATAAGGAATGCAAGTGAGGAAGACTCCAAATACTTTTTAATATTTTAAATTCTAAGAAAATGTATTTATTGCTTTACATATTAGGTAATGGACCGCGAGCTTAAATTTTATAATGCATCACAACTAATAGTTTTCTTTATTCTTAAAAAAATTACTGAAAAACTATAAAAATATATGAAAATGGTGAAATGCTTGTATCAGATTCCTTTCTTTTCTTTTTTAATCTTTTTTATGCAGTGAAAGTTAGTAAATTTCTAGGCTTTTTCGCACGATAGTTCTTTTCTTATAGTTACATATTTTTAATCGAATAATCAAACTTCTAAAAACAAGCAGTTGTTTCAATAGATTTTTTTTGTAAGAAGATTCATTGTTTAACAAAAATGGATATAAACTAATCGTTTTTTTTTTTAAAAGAAAAAACCGAAGCAGCATTGTTTTTTCATTACTAAATTAATTTTTTCGAATAAAGTTGTACATTGTCTGTTTTTTTGCACAGAAAACTAGATTAATTTTGCAAATTATTAATCAAAAATAGAAATTTGAAGAAATACTTTATCTCTCTTGAAAGAAAAAGAGATAAAAATAAGTTTATACTAAAAAAAAAAAAACATGTTCAACGCCAAGCTAAATGGAAGGAAAAGGACCTGTCTGACAAAGGAAATAAGTGAAACAATTTTGGAAAAGAGAATTTTAATGACACAAATATAAAAATCCCGCTCATCGCAATTACACCCCTTAGAAGTTCTGGCGTCGAGAAGGAAAGGGAAAATTTCCATAGGAATAAAGTTATACGCTCGGAAAAAGCCCGTGCAACGCTTGCTAAACAGAGGGGAAATAAGAGGTGGAAGAAATTTAGTAAAAGAAAATTTTACTGAAATGAATGAGAAATCCTACACACACCAAGAAGTGCTGACACCGAGAGAGGAAGGGGAAATTTTCATGGGGGCAAAAAGTTGTATGCATGAAGAAGCCCGTGCAACGCCGGGCCATGCAGCTAGTCTTTAATAAAACTTATTTTTTCTATTTTACTTATAATGAACTGATTATGATACATCCTGTTATACATATGTGACTTATTACTTCGAAAATTTTACAATGCATCATAAACTGAGGAAAAAGAATTTCACATATTATGTGTCCGTGTACTTAAGAACGCTGATAAATTTAATTTTATTTAAAATGTAGTATGTATTTTTATTCAAATGGGAATAAAAACAATTATTATTATTTCAAATGTGAGTAAACATTTAAATTCAGATTTAAATATACTTTCTAACTCTTTGAAATAGATTCTAAGTTTAGCTTTCTCCTATAATTTCAAGTGAACTTCATGTTTTTTATTGAAATCCTCAAACAAAAGCATTTCGTACCAAAGATATGAAAGTAACATAATTTAAACTCAATTTTGATAACTACTAAGCTACATTTGAAGAATATATTTTAGAGAATAAATAACATGAAATTTCGGAATTTTATTCTGAAAGTTGCTGTGCAATCATAAATAATGAGATAACTGTCAAGTGAAATCGAAAACTACTGACAAAACGTCTTATAACATTTGATGGATGATGGCAAAACACATTATTCTTGTATAGAATTTGGAATTTATCTTTCATCTGTATTTGATAAAATATCTACAGTGAATGTCAGGGAATAAAAAAGTGAAAAATTAGATTGTTTAAATGCTACTAATCGATGAAATTTCTCATAATTCTTGCTTTATCATGGTACGATCTTTTATAAATATTTTTCTACTTTACATGAAAACGAATCAAAATAGCATATATGAATTTAATTTCCTTAGATGCATGTGAATTAATATAATTTAATTTAAATAGTTGATATCATGCTTTTGTGTATTTGTGTAACAGAATAGAAGTTCAATAAGTATGTGTTAACAATTATAGAATAAAAAGATTCGAATTTTGTTTTATCAAGAGATAACTGGAAGAGATCAATTGGCAATCAATAGATATTTACAAGAAATATTATTTTATAAATTCATATGTACAAAAATGTATCGCTACAGAAGCAAACTTAAATAAATTCTTTCCTTTCACATTTATATTGTAGGGATTGTGTGCATGGATTTAAATTTAAATTACATCAATATCGGAATTTGTAGGATTTAATTACGTTTTGAATTTAATTGGAATGAAATTATGCTAAGTGTATTTTAAATAAGAGTAGAAGTTTTTTTATTATAAATATACTTTTCTGAAAAAGTAATGTAGTAGCAAAAGTTTATAAACTATTCGAAACATTGTAGTTATTACTTTCAGCGTGATTGAAAGTTTTGACTAAAAAAAATGTATATGGTTGATAAAAAATTATAAGAAGCACAAAACATTTAATAGAAGCAATTGCATAACTATTGGTTTTTGATATAACTTTTATATTTGAAATACAAAATTTTCCTAAAATTTTACTATCAAGCACGAAATTTAT
>BMAO01030840.1:0-12324 GCA_019973975.1 Trichonephila clavata
ACTTAAAAGAACAACGTTTATTTTAACTAAACCACGAAGCATTTTTCTCGCTATGTAAGATAACGTTCATGAAATATCACTGTAAAATTGGGAAAATTTGTTAATTGTTCGCATTTTTAAAATATGCTAGCCATTACTTAACCAAGTGTAGGATTTTTTTTTTTAATTTGGCTATAAATTATATGAACATACCCTCACCCTTTCACTTTGAGTTTCGGGACACCCTCTAAAGATAGATTGATAGATGGATAGATAGATTTCATAAAAATGAACGACATTTCATTTTATTTTAAAATCTTCCTAAATCGATAGATGTTTTAATTATGGAATAATAAATATTTTCTACAACTGTGTGCATCATATCGCTGTTAAAAACATCAAAAATATTAATATTTAACTATTTACAATTGCTAGATTTTTACCAATGTAAGAAAAATTATTTAATGGTGTTATACTATGTTGTAGAAATGTCTGGAGAGAAGCATATACTTTTTAGAGATTTAAATTGGTGATATCATAAAAATAGATAACATGTAAAAATATTTCCTTTGCAAATAATATTAATAGAAATTAGTAACTTCTAATCAATTAGTAATTAAAAACTTCTATAATTATTAAAGAAACTAAGTTGATTTATTAATATGTCACGCAAAATTTTAAATTTGATAATTTGTTACGTATTTCTATAATTAATTAAATAACTATAGTAAATTAGTGTGTCAACTTAATTTTTTAAGTATTAATTCAACAATCTAATTTTCATTTTAATGTGTGGTATCGGCGGAATTAAATTAAAATATTTCATTATTTCCAAAATAAAGTATTTTCTTTGGGAAACTCGTTTATATTCGCTGAAAACTGCTTTCTGAGTTTAAAAACTTTCGAATTCAATTTAACTATTACTTATAAAACTAGATTTTTTTAAATTGGATATCAATACCATTTAGTTTTATCTAAGAGTTTAATCTTTTCTCTAACACCATTAAAATTCATTTTGTGAGGACATTAGTTACTTCATCTGTTAGTCGTTAATTGAAAACAAACTTGATGTTTACTTTACTAAAAAACAAAGTATTTTATTGAAAGCACGATTTTATATTTGAAGTAAATAGTGTTTCGACTTTGCAATTTTGAATTTTTAAGTCTCACCAAAGTGTTGATTTTTATATAATTATTATTATTAATTTAGCTTTTCCATTTCTTTGTTTTTGAATACTCCTCGCATTATTCTTTTTATTCTCTCAATTTGGATCTTCTATTATTTTCTTCTAAATTAATAACAATATTCTTCAGTTTGTTTTTGTTTTAAGCTTTAAAAGAAGGAAACATATTTTTCATATGAAACGCACTTCTGTATATTTTTAGAGCAAACTTTTAAAAATAATTTTTTTTTCCAAAAACTGCTATACATTTACCTATTTTAAAAAAAAAAACAATATCTCGAATTTAAAATCTGACATTTGTGAATGAAACTTTCATGAAAAATGAAATGTAGTTATTGTTTTTGAGTTTTTGTATTATATTATTTTGAACTAAATATTCATCATTTAAAATTACCTTATTATCACTCAAAACCCATTAAAACAATGATTTGTCAGCTAATATTAGACTAATTTCTTCAACGAGTATTTAAATAACTGGATTGCATTTAGAAGAAAATTAATGATCAAATGAGTCGAATATGAAAATATATTTTACCTAAATATTTGTAACATGGGCTAAATACAAAATGAAATATTAAATGAAAGAAATTGAAATGAAAATAATGTCATTTTATAATATGTTACAATCAAAAATAATCCCAAATTTATTTGTTTCGTTAAATATTTTTATAGATCAACCACACACAATGGCAAAAACGATGCTACTCTTCCACTGTAAAAGAATTTGCTTCACATAGGAGAAAGAAAAACACTCTACTGTGGAATTTTAATTTTCGTTTATTAATTTTTTTAACAGAGGCAAATTACATTTTAATAATGTTAAGAAATTGCATTTAATAATGTAACGTAGTAGCTGATTAAAACAATATGTATACCAAGATTAGATTATAGAAGAAACGGATGGCACGTGATAAATAGGCGGACCTCAAATTCTTTTCGTTGTAATCGATGTATATAATAATCGATAGTAAACCACAAATTGAACTTTAAAATTCATGTTCGAATCTTTTAATAACTCATAATTTCATAAATCCATAGCAAATACTTCCCCATCTCGGCAGCTTTCCGGTAATGCAATAGATTTAAAGTAATGAACTCTTAAATCTTTTTAAATAACTTAAGTCATACATAAAAAATCATACACTCATCATGTTTACTATTTCTTTTACTCCATTTTTGTGCAGTCAAAATAAAAAGTTTCCATCTCTTAAGAATCCATTAAAATTGTTTTCCTGTAATTGCTTTTCTCTGATGTTTTTAAGTCCCTTGATGTTATATTTTACTTCATACTTAATAGGGGAACACCATTATCAAAATAAAGCTCCTTTCTGTTAACGTTACCTTCTTAATGTATCATAATGGTTTAAAAAATCTGAATGCTTAAGAAAGACTACAAATATATACATTCATAAAAAAGCTAACTTATTCGATTATTCTTTTTCCGAATATTACAGATTAAAGCTGATTACTTATGTTATTCTTTTAGTTGTAATTTTGAGTAATAAGCCAAAAATGTATAAAAATAAAAAAGCATTTTAATAAACGTTATTTAATTTTTGAAAGATATCTCACAAGCAGATTAGAATAATTTATTTAATACACAACGTATAATCACAATGAGAAAAAATGAATACTTTAAAAAATTGTTTCTGACGTTTTCCAAAAGGCATATTTTTAAATAATCCTATAATTTAAATCTTTCTTGAGTAATTTAACTAATTGCTTTACACATTTATTTGAAAAACATAAATGCTGTGAATAATAATTTGTATAATATGTCTAATTCTATTATATGTATTTTATGAATAACTGAGAAAGACACTTTTTCTCTTAAAAATTATTCCTAAGATTTCAACTGAATTATTCCTATAAGCTAAGTTATATTTAAAGATTTCAAAATAAATTAATGTCAATGTAGTCTAAATCTGGAAAAGTTCCGCATATCTAAGATAATAAATATCAAATCTAAAACTCCTCCAGCATTTTTTTAAGTATTGCATTGTAATTTATAATACAGTCTTTTATTCTTTTCTTTTTTTTTTTGTTATTCATCATAAGTATAAAATTAAATCAAATAATCAATGAAACAATATTTCTTTATTAAAGGACTTGAATTTCGTTAGTTAGGAAATATTTTATTTATTATGCTAATTCAATGTTGTGATTCAAATCGAGTTTAGGCTTCAAAGATAATTTAGAGAAATAAATTTTTTTTAAATTTCTTTGCAAAAAAATCGAAAATTTTATAATTTATAAAATTTGATATTTTAATTACATTTAAAGTAAAAATATTGACATACGAATGGTTACTCAACCTTAAAGGTTTCAATACGTAGACTTAATTTTAAGAAATGCGCATATTCTCAATCATTTCCTCGTTTTTCATCAAAACGGAATGTTGTGGTGCACATGTGATACTGCCGGTTGTCTTATTTCTGACCTTAATATATATATATATATATATTATATATAGCAGTTTTTATTCTCATAACTGATTCTTTAGATTTAAATCAAAAGTTCACTCGTTATAGTTACTGAAATTCGCTAACTAAAAATCATAAATGAACGTAGACTAAAATTACTCTATTACTCTAATCATTAATAAGTATTACACTTGATCCAGAATAATTAATAATGCAGTTAAAATAATTTGTTTCGCAAAAAAAAAAATTAACAAGTGTAATAATTTTGATGCTTAACTTGAAATTTGTTCCCGAGACACATAACTTTATACTTATGTTATGAATTTTTTTACATTTCTTTAATATTGCAGCATAATAAATAAAACCTAATGTATTATTTACATTGAAAAAAATTTGACTGAATTTCTTTGGGTTATAAGAATGGTCCTACTGCGTAACTGAAACACTAAATAGATTAAAATTATACAAGCTAATATTAAGAAACTCAAATGCATTAGAATCCAAGGAACTTGATAATATATTTCATTTTAAGTTGAAAAAAATGTTTCAAATACATGTATATATAGAGATAGAGAAAGAGAAAGATTATAGTTGCTTTTTAAATGTAAAAATATTTATTCAATACATAGTTATGATTCTGAAAATTTATTTAATTCTATAGATATCAATAATACAACTAAAGGTTATTTTAGAAAATTACAGTAATTATGAGCTCAATAATGTTATAAACTTCTACAGATTTAAAATTTTTATGGAATTAGTTTTAAAGAAAAACTCTATTAATTGTAATGGTTAATCTATATGAAACAAAATAAAAGGACCTGCCAATAATAAATTGGTTAATCTGTACTTACATTATCAAAAAATTAAAATCAGTGGCAAACACCCATGAGGCCAAAGTCTAGTGTTCTCATCTCAACTTTCCTGACCTTGGATACTGAGGTCTGACGCGAAACCTCCAGTGTTTAGTTCCAAAGCAAACTTAGTACTCCTTTATCGGCCCACTGAAGGGATGAAAGGCTGAGTCAACCTTGTCTACCCCTGATCTGCAGCGTGGAAGCGCGATACGCTACCACTCAGCCACTGGGCTTCATTTACTTTACTACGAAAATAATTATATTATTAATAATGTCTTTTATATTTAGGTACACAGATGGTTTAGTTGTTTTAGGTAAAAATAATATTAAAATTTTCTTCCATTATTAATTTTTATCCTAAATATTTAAATGTTATCAAAACTAACAATAGTCTTTTCGAAACAGATTTCCTTGATATAACTTTGTATATTATGGACAGCACATTATATAGTAATATTTTTGATAAAATATATACCTTTTTTAATATTATTGAGATTCATTTTTGGAATTCAAATATTTCACTTTCTCTTTGAATATTATTATGAATTATTTATATCCTATCAGCATATATATAAAACAAATATAACATTAAATCTTAATAGGTTTATTAATTATTGCTTAGATCATGACAACCATGTTAATTTCCTTTATAATTACATTTCTTATAAGTTCAAAATTCACGATAAATTTTTTTAAAAAGTTATTTTAATTAACTCCACATTCTTTTTTTAATTTTCACATTTTTCTATTACGTTTTTATTTTTGTCTGGAATTATTCTTTCAACTCAATTGTTTTTACTTTTCTTCATATAGTCACAACATGGTGTCACAGGTTAAATAATTTTTAAATATATTTTAACATCTCATATATATTGATTGCCTTGTTCTGAATATGTTTGCTTTATTCTTTTCTTTCCAAAAGTTTATTAATATTTTTATTATTTGAGTTTTTAAACATCCGAAGCTATAAGTTTATTCTATTTTATTCATATACCACTTTTTACTGATCACTTTTACTTTACCATCATTTATTAATTCGTTGCTGTTTTTGCTAATTCAGGTTGGTGGCAAATTAAGCCAAAGATGTGTGTGGTAGTATTAATTGTTTTAAAAGTACTATATAGTGTTTATATATTTAATATTTTCTGCATTATATAGAAAAGTAGATTTAGTTTTATTTTTATTTGGTAATTTTACTTGATATTAGCATCGGTATAAACTATAATTTGAATATATTTAATATTAATCTTCGAATGATATGCCTTAGTATTAATTATAAATTCTTTTTATTCTTATTTTTCTCCTACAGCGCAGTAGTATTGCAAAATTATTGGTGAAAATTGGCTGGCCTGAAAACAATGTTTAAACCTTCAGTCTTAGTTTCTAAGGCAAAGGGTGTGCTATTGTACTGTGGCTAACATATTTTTGAGCTATATACTGTCTGGTTATACTTCCCTCTTTGCCTTGCTTCTTAAGATTTATAGCAATTCATTATATACTATTATTTATTAAATATATAATAGAAATGATAAATAAATTAAATATCCGACAAATCAGAGGAAGGTTAAATTCTGAAATAGAAATCCAAGAACAAAAAAAAAACATTGTATAAAGAAAAGTCAGTCGAGAAAAATGAAAAATTAATACAATTTCTAAAGCTGTCTCTGATTTAGGACAGGGAAGTGGAGTTAAAATTGCTTTATAAGATCCTAATCTTACCCGTCAGCAAAAAAATGTATACAACAAAATTTTAAACCATGATTGAAAAACAGGTAGGCCTTAAATTTGTACGAGTAAACAAACTGAAGGCTAATTAATCAATTAAACTAATCTGAATCAATATTGTATAAATGGGAATAGAAGATTTACCAAAAGCAAACATAAATTTAAGAAGTTCTCTAAAATTTTGTAAGCATAAAGTAAAAAAATGGAAGCACAGGAAACTATATAAAAAGATATACTCTGTTTTGAAAGACATAAAACAAAAAACTATACATAGCTATTGCACCATCTGTATAACAATTTTGAAACTAATAGAGATTAAGAAAAATAGGATGTATGAATTTAAAGCAGAGATTATAAAAATTATGACAACCTGTAATTCCCATTACTTTTATTAATACACGTATTTTTAGAAAGTTAGCTGGATAATGATGTTCCAAAATGTATTTATAAAAGTTTTGTAATGTTTATGCTTTTCTTTATGATCAAAAACTAGACAGTATTTCTTTGTCGGTAATTTAAAACAATACTTCTAAAAATTGAAGTGAGGAAATTAATTGTTGCTATATATATACATAGAGAGAGAGAATTTAAAAGTTTCCAACTTTCCTTTTCTAAGAATGTAAGAGATATAACAGCGTTGATTTCGTAGGGAAAAAATATAGTCAATCTTAGACAACCGGAAAAAATAAAATAAATAATATTTTAAAAATAATATTTTTAATAATAATATAAATTTGTAAAATATTTTTTAAAACAATATAAAGCTATACCATAATTAATTGGATAATTTTGTATCATTTCGCAGTTTTTATATATTTATAAATTGTAAGTTTAAAATATTCTAGATTATTTAGAAGTCTTTATTTACTCTTTCTCTACTTCATCAACACATGTTAACAACGATTCATACCTGCTTCCATTTAAAATACCAAAGTTTTATGTCTATTTTCTTAGTATTATTACTTCACTTTGAACATCATCATTACAGGATATTACAGAATTCTTTACACATATTTTTATTAATATAAAAATACACAAACAAAAATTGTCTTTGATGAATGTACGAAGTTAATTTGATGTCTAATTTAAATGGAACTCTGTTTTTTAAAAATTATAACAAGAAAATCTCTGTTTTTGTATTCATACAAGTGAATATTTATTTAATTTAAAGTAAAACCAACAGTAATAACCATATAGAGTTATTCTTGAGCATTCAAATGTTAACTGTAAGCAGTTAGGAAAAACGAAATGTCTATTTTACAAGCTGGTATTTAATTTAAAATAATCCTCAAGATCCACTTTGTACTATATCCACTTGATTTATAGTTTAAGAACTACACGGAGTATTTATAAATTCAAAACTAAACATAATTAACATTACAAAAAACAAATTTTTATTTTAATTTTGTAGCTAATCATTTAATATTTCCGTAATTTTTGCACAAAGAATGTAGAATTTTCAATAAATTCGAACATATTATACAGAAAAATTACATTCTTTGTATAGAAAAATTAGGTTTTTACAATACATATTAAACAATACGGATTTTAAAGAAAGTGTACCTGAATCACAGTTACATCACATTTGTTTATAGTTTTAAAATTCCATTTTTTAGCGTTCTTTCTATCGAATTCTCATAAATAATGCATCAATAGATGCGGCGAAGTGCCCTCTATTTTTTAAATGTAAAATAAAAATAATGCAAAATTTGAAGCCTTTCCACGTCCCATTTACCTTAATGAAAAATTTATAGCAATATTCCTATTATAAATATTATGTTAAAATAAAGAGAGAAGCCGTAAAATAGTATCGAAATGTAATTTAGGACCAAATTAACTGTTACAATTAACTGTGTCACTCTGATGCCAATTTAGCAATAATCTACCAATTCCAGCTCATTAAGAGACACAAAAAAAGAATAAATAAAACAGCTATTATTTGTTTAGATCTAATGTTGGTATACTATTTGTTTATTATATACAGTTGTCCAACAGAAAAGTAAACTACCTTACTTACAAATCTTTTTAAAAATAGCAGTTGGACGGCTGTTGTGGGCCCTTAAAAAGAGCAGGGCCCGTAGACAACTGCCTACTCCACCTAATGAGTAATCCGGCACTTAGTGAATAGAGTGGTCTTCTCTGTCAGTGGCGACCCGTGCGTGGTCGGACTATAGTTTTCTTGAGGTTGTGCCTTCTCGGAACCACTTCGGCCGAAAACCATGCGCAGTGGATACATTCTTCTCAAGTCTTTCTGCAGTATTGTGAAAAGAAAATCCATCTCTTTTTAGCTCTCTTAGAGAGTTATTGATAATGGCTTCTTCTTAAAATCATTCTGGACTGACTAGAGCTACAATACTGAGAGCCATTTCCCTTTTGAAACAGATGGACGAATATAAAACTTCCCTTATGACCATGATATAGAATATCATACTCTATCCCCGAAGAATAAATGCTACTATCAAATCATTGCAATAAGTTGAATGTGATTTATTAAAAGGTATTGTATATTAAAATCTCTTGGAAATTTTTTCCAAAATTTCATAAATGAATTTCAAAAAAGGTAACAAGGAGCAACTGATTTATCAGGGCTCTCACTTGAAGAGGAAGCTGAACAAGATCTCTGACAGCAGAAGAGAAAAATGATTTTCGGTGAAAGTTAAGGAGACGCGCGAGGTTTTAAATTTTTGAAAGAAATGAAAATTTCATAGTGAGATCATTTTATGTCATATACGATAGGGCAAGACCAGAGCTATCCCGAAAAACTGAGATTTATCTGAGAGAAACTGTTATAGAACACTTTACTGTATTTTTTGACGAGAGATTTAACCCGAAATTAAGAAGAAAACTAAACAAAAACTAAAGAAAACTTACAATGAACGATATAGAATTCTTTCATTTTGACGATATGAATTGGACCAGTTTTTATTATTTTTAAAAGAAAAAAATACAATGAAGATCCCACTAAAAATTTATCAAGTTGCAAGATA
The DNA here is from genome assembly GCA_019973975.1 of Trichonephila clavata. NCBI lineage: Eukaryota > Metazoa > Arthropoda > Arachnida > Araneae > Nephilidae > Trichonephila > Trichonephila clavata. The sequence continues at coordinate 9,156 of BMAO01030840.1, forward strand.
AATCCTAATGTAGAGATACTTCTGAAACTATTTTTAACAATAGCGATATCGAATGCATCAAATCAGAGACCTTTTTCTGTTTTAAAGCGTGTTAAAAATTATTAAAGAAGTATTATGGGAGAAAAGACAAATAGAGCGACATGATTATATTATATACAGAGCCAGACGTTTTGGACAAAATAGATACGGCAAAAATAATTGGTGAATTTGCCAAAGAGAAATGTAAAAAATGAAGTAGTATAGAAAAACTGTAAGCTCTTTAGTAAGGTTTTTAAATACAGTTAAGATTTTTCTTTAGCGTTCAGTTTTATTATTTTAGCAATACATTTTATTTTGAGAATTTAAGGTCAGCGAATCTTTTTACTTTTTCAGTTTTTCGACTCCTGATCCCAAGGGCCTCAAACCTTTTACCGCCAAGGGCCTTCAACTACCTAGTCCGCCTCTGGTGTTAAATTTCCCTGAACAGACTGAATCCTTCCTTTAATTAATACCAAAACTCATGACCTAATCAAAATCAAAGTGAAGATATTATTTAGTTTATCCTTTCATAAGAAACAACATCATACGAATTCTATTCTCCCTATTTTATATATTTCTTCTCTTCTCTATTTTCAATAGATGTATTCTAAAAGAAATATACAATAAATTTGTTATGTTTGAAGCATTTTAATTATGACTTAGGCTTATGAGGGTTAAAAAAGTTATTTTCGAGTATCACATTAATTTATCTTCAAAATTAGATCTCGATGAATATTTTATTCGATCATTTCTTTTTACAATTACTTTAGAGATCATATTTATTCGTTTCAATGCACTCTTACCCTAGCAGCTTAAAAGGAGAACGAATTGTTATTCTCCAAACTATTATGCATTTCTAAAATAAAAAGTTGTCTCTAAATTCTCTTGGGTATTATAAAGCCAATTTCTGTTCTCTTGCAATATCAAATAAAGTTGATTCTCATTAGTTCAGAGTATGCAATTTAACGAATCCCATTAGTATTCGATATCTCGCATCAAATCCAGTTTCGATTAAACAAAAAAGTATCCCTTCTACAAGCAAAATATTTTATGAACCTTATTTAAAATGACAGAAATGTTATCGAATCTCTTGCATTTCTATTGTTGGCAACTAAAGTTAAAATTAGATAAATAAAGATAAATTCAGATAAGTAAAGATATGTCAATTTTTTTCTCAAGTACTGCATATTAGCAGAAGACTAAGCCTTTGCAAACACGGCAAGTTCCTAAATGTGAGAGCCATTTCAGAGGTGGCGCCATCTAGTGGAGGATCTTGCCACCAAATATGGACGCTTGAATTAAATTTAATTCAACCTAACGTCAATTGCTAAATATTACTGCAATTTAATTTTGCCGTGAGTACCAGGGCCAAGCTGATACTCAACGAAGCTTTTATATGCCACTTCCATGGCATGCGTACTTACGATTCCAGCATGCAGAAAATCTGTCAACTCTAGCCGGGATCGAACCCACAAACTTAGGCTTACGAAGCGGGCACACTACCTCTAAGCCATCGAGCTGACTGAAAAAGATAAATATAGATAAAAACTAGAATATTCATATTAAGCTATTAAAATGTACTATAAATTTGAATCTCTTACTTAAACCTTTCACTACTTCAGAATTTGTAAAATAACAGAGCTATCATTTTGAAAATGGAACAACATCACAATATTGAAATTATGAAATCCAAAATTTAATAGGTGCTTCGCGGTGCATTAACCCTAAATTAAACACTACATTAAAAGGCTTAAGAAAATGGAACTATTTATTGATTATCACAATGAAAGCTTAATATTGAATTAATTCCAAAACTATTGCACATTAGACGGATAAAATTGTTCTGCATATAGAATTTGATTAGAGTTTTTTAGAATTAAAAACTTCTAAATCCTCAAATTCATTAGTAGAACTATTTCTGTCTTTAGATTAATTAGGATAATGGCTATTTGCATTTAAAAAATTCCAACACATTAAACGAATTTGGTTGAAAATAAAGAAAAATATCATTTGTTGAATAACTATTCTGCCTTTACATTATTTTTCAAGCACTTAGACTTGATCAAAGAGTACTTCTTTCTCTAAACTTAATAGTTTTGCTAATTATATTGATCCCCGGATTATATTGCACTTTAGTTCAACTATACAATGCTTATGACCTTAACTAGTATTTTTATTTTTTTTATAAATTTAAGTACTTAACCAGAAGATTTTTGAGTTTTTAAGCACAGATAAACTTTTGAAATCAAACAAAATTAAATTAAGAAAGAGTTTTACTAGATTTTTATTTTCGTATTTATCTTTCATTATTTTATTTTATTAAATTAACAGCAGTCTATTTTTTATTAGTTTCTTTCGCTCAACAATGATTAAAAAGCATATTAAACTGTAATCATGTAAAATGATGGTACAAAACTGGAAAAAAATTATTTACAAATTCCAAATTCAATTTTTCTACCTAATACTCTACTCTGAATTTCGTAAATTGAACAGCGTTCAATGTACTGTGCCATAGTAATATATTTAATCATTAAATGCCGTTTTATATAATTGAAATATTTTGATATACAGGGTAGGGTGACTACAATTTAGTTGGGCAATTTCGTAGATAAAGAATTTCCAAAATATTAAAGGAAATTAACCGTTTTAAGTCAGACTAATAGTAATATATCCTAAGTTTATTTATAAATAGAGTTAGGTGCCATAACTGATGCTATATACTATATACCTTTTAGCGAGCGGTAATCATTCTTTGTTGGGCATTACGATAGTGGAGACGTACAATGATGTGAAATGCTGTCTTTGGTTTCACGAAAATCATTTTGCTGCTCAAGTATGACGAAATTTTCCCGAGGATGCAAGGAAAAAACCCTTAAAAGATTATTCTATGGTATTTATTTGGACATTCTACAGATTTTTCTTATGTCAATCATCAAAATAAAAATGTTAGGAGGTTACATTTTTCAACAGGATGGTATACACTGTCGCTACCGCAACGACGTTGCATCTTACTTCAATGCTGAGGAACCAGTACAGATTGGTCGTGGAGGTGTTATTCAATGGCCATCATGATCAATGAATGGGGTTTTGTAAAGGATCAAGAGTACACTCCGCCATTTCCTGCGTCCATTTCAAAACTAAAATTTCTATG
>BMAO01030841.1:0-25471 GCA_019973975.1 Trichonephila clavata
CATAAAAATTATGCATGAAAGGCACTGATGTACTTGCAGATCCGGAATAATTTTATTCCGCAATAACGACGCATATCACTGTCCAGTGATAGAACATCTTACCGGACCTCCAGCACCTAATTCCACGAAAAAATTCGGGCCAAGAATAAAAGACGCGGAAAACCCACACCACATCGTTACTTTTGGTGAGTGTAGCGGAACTTGTAAGGTAAAATGCAGATTGTCTGTTTCCCAAATTCGGCAGTTGTGAGTATTCACCGAACCGTCAAATGAAAGTGTGCTTCGTCTGTCCAGAGGAATTCAAGGCCATTCTGGATCAACTTCCAAACGAGCAAGAAACTGCAGTGAGAACAGATGTCGAGTCTCGAAATCATGTAGAAGTATTCCTGCACAAGTTGAAGCTTATATGGATAGTAACGGATGATATTTCGCATGATCTTCTGGACAGTTGAACGAGGCAGATCCAATGCTTCTGCCACACGGCGAACGCTTGTACTAGCCTGCACGTTGGATGCTTTGTCCTCTTCCACCTGAAGTGCCACTTTCTCTATTGCTTCCGTAGAAAACAGGTTTTCTTCCTCTTCCAGAACGAACATTGAACGATCCTGTTTCTTCAATTTGGTTACATTAATCGAAGATTTTTAGCAGTCAATGGAGCTTTTCGCATTCCCTTTAAAGTCCGAAATTTCCGTAGAGAAACTATTGCGGAATTATCGTTTTGATAGAAACTTACTAACAACGCTCGATCTGGTAAACGTAATTACATTCTGATTAGCAATACCGACACACTGAAAATAAACAATCTCCCGTAGTTTATTTAGCTTTTATAAATAGCTGTGTGACGTCGAAACAATTTGCATATTTTCGTCTTGTGTAAATCCTTTGAAAATTAGTCATCGAAGAAGCTTAATTAAAGTTTTCAGTTCATTTTAGAGATTGTGTTTTTTAATGAGTATCAGTTATTGTTTGCCGTGTCCTGTGGATAAAAAAGCGATAAAATCAAATAGAAAACCGGTAATAACTGTGGCCTTCATTCAAAGCACTCTCTAGTGACGAAGTTTTGAACTAATTTTTTTATTCGCTCAAACAAATTCCCATTCTTCTTTATGTCGTACACAGAATTTTACAACTTTCTGAACAATAGTTTCGTCTGTAGACAATTTTGAAGTAGGGTCGTTTAATTATGGCCACCCGGTATTTGTTTTTTTTTTTTGATATTTTTCTTAATTTATTCTAATATAATGTCATGGATCTGTTTGACGCTTTGAAGAATCTTACAGATTCTTCCTCTGTTCTGGGCAAATACCAAAATTTTCATCAGTTTTTCATTGTTTTTGACGCATTTAGAAAATATATTACTGATAAGCAAAAGCTACACAACTTGTTTTGAATATGTAGAGGCAAAAGGCTACCATCGGAAATATTCCGTTTGGTGTCGGTTGTATCATTTTTGGCGACTTTTTTCGGCGCCGGCGAAATGGAAAAATACAAAAAAAATGTTCTAGGTGGTTATAATTAAAGTTACACTATTCAGAAGCCTGTAGAACCTGTTCTGGTTATCGGATTTTGATGAAATTTGGAATATGTACTATATGGACCATGGAGAAAAGGTTTCTGAAATAAAAAATAGTACAAACTTTGACCACCAGGTGACATTTATCGAATATTCCTTATGCAAATCCGTAAAACCTTTTGAAACTTGCAGTCATAGCCAAAGAATCATTCAGCGTGCATTTTTCATCGCTAGTCATGCCCTTACAAAAGAAAAAGATCGAGCTTTACTGCTTTATCAGAACGTGTCAGCAACCACTTAGCTGCTCTGCTTGAATATCTTCGTTTAAAGGACCTGCGGAAAGGCCCCAAATCGAGGATTGGTTTGAGGAAGATGATTATGAAATTTGAAGAAACTGTGAAATTTGGGTGTGCTGCCCGGAAGAGGACGGAAATCGGTTGGACTTAAACTGCGGAAGAAGTCGCTACTGCTATGGTTGAAAGAGCCTCTCTCTCTCCAGTTTCATCTATTCTTCAGCAAGTGGTCAATTCGTGTCACGCGAGTTGGAGATTCCGTGCTCGACAGTACGAAAAATTCTGCGATACATTTTGAAATGGTATCCGTATAAGATCCATGTGATGTAAACGTCTGAAACCTCAAGATCAGAAAACACGTCTTGAATTTGTTTGCCGATTTTTGGCGAGAATAGAAGTTGATGATGCGTCGCCTTGGAAAATTCTATGGTCAGATGAGGCACACTTTTATTTAGTTAGAGCTGTGAATACTCAAAATTGCCGCATATGGGGTACTTCACCTCCAAATATCCAGCATCAACAACCACTACACTCTGATTACGTGACTGCTCGGTGTGGATTTACGGTTGAATTTATCCTCGGAACTTTTTTTTCGGACCTTGAAATTCTCACTCCACAAGGTTCTAAAAGGTTCTCAGTCCACAAGTGCACGGTACAGTGAGTTTATGCAACAACAGGTCATTTCTGCTTTACAAGAACGACAATATTTGCTAACCACTATCTTTATGCAAGATGGAGCAACTGCTCACATTGCGCGGGAAGTCAAAGCACTACTTAGTGCTAACTTTGGTGATATTCGTGTAATATCCAGACATTTTTCAGATGCATGGCCTTCTCGTTTGCCCAACTTAAATCCCTGTGATTTATGGTTGTGGGGATTTCTAAAAGACCGTGTTTATAGCGGATGAATAAGAACTTTACCTGATTTGAAAGCTTACATTATACGCCTTGTGGCTGAAATCCCTCGAGAATTGCTTCGCGCTACCGTTGAAAACGCTATAATGCACTTTCAACGCGTTATTGATGTCAATGGAGCACATATTGACGTGAGCGTACTACCGCCACCGGGGCCTTTTCCGATCGTGGGTGTACTACCGCCACCGGACCACTCGACGTACTACCACCACCGGGCCACTCGACGTACTATCGTCATCGGTCCACTCGACGTACTACCGCCATCGGGCCACTCGACGTACTACCGCCACCGGGACTTTTCCGATCGTGGACGTACTACCACCACCGGGCCTTTTCCGATCGTGGACGTACTACCGCCAACAGGCCTTTTCCGATTATGGGCGTACTACCACCACCGGGCCTTTTCCGATCGGGGCCGTACTACCGCCATCGGGCCTTTTCCGATCGGGGGCCGTACTACTACTACTGGGCTTTTCCAATCGAGGCGTACTAGCGCCACCGGGTCACTTGACGTACTCCGCCATCGGGCTTCACGTACTACCGCCATCGGGCCACTCGACGTACTACGCCACCGGGACTTTTCCGATCGAGGACGTACTACCGCCTCCGGGCCTTTTCCGATCGTGGACGTACTACCACCACCGGGCCTTTTCCGATCGTGGACGTACTACCGCCACCGGGCCTTTTCCGATCGGGGCCGTACTACTGCCACCGGGACTTTTCCGATCGTGGACGTACTACCGCAACAGGCCTTTTCTGATTATGGGCGTACTACCGCCACCGGGCCTTTTCCGATCGTGGCCGTACTACCGCCATCGGGCCTTTTCCGTTCGGGGGCGTACTACTACCACCGGGCCTTTTCAATCGAGGGTGTACTAGCGCCACCGGGCCACTCGACGCATTACCGCCCCGGGCTACTCGACATACTACCGCCACCGGCCTCTCGACGTACTACCGCCATCGGGCCACTCAACGTACTACGCCATCGGGCCACTCGACGTACTACCGCCACCGGGACTTTTCCGATCGAGGACGTACTACCGCCTCCGGGCCTTTTCCGATCGTGGACGTACTACCCACCGGCCTTTTCCGATCGTGGACGTACTACCGCCACAGGCCTTTTCCGATCGTGGGCGTACTACGCACCGGGCCTTTCCGATCGTGGGTGTACTACCGCCAACAGGCCTTTTCCGATCGTGGGCGTACTACCGCCACCGGGCCTTTTCCGATCGTGGGTACTACCACCCCCGGGCCTTCGACGTACCACCCCCGGGCCACTCGACGTACCACCACCACCGGGCCATTTAAAGTGCATTGTAGCTTACATCACAGTTGCAATTGGCGATCGTTCACCACGAATTTCATGGAAAGAAAAATGTCCCTAGCAGTGGGATACGAGTGAAATAATGGAAACAGTTACACACACACGTATGTTTTGGGGAGAATTTTTGCAGCTTGTCGTAGGTAAGACTCCTACATATCCTTCATCAGTTCCTGTCTGTCGAATATTGCTTCTCTGATAATTTAAGTACTTAAAACTGTTAATTATATAATTTTTTCGGATACTTGCCTTTTTTAGACTATCTAACGCATAGGTTCCCAACCTTTTTTGAACAGGCGCCCCCTTTTCTAGTAAATATTTCGATACCGCCCCTTTTTTAGTGAATATTTCGATACCCCCCCTCACACTCTAGAGAAATAAGAGAGTACATATTGCATGGTAAAAACAAGAGTCAAGTTTTAAAAAAATATCCTATTACTAATAGAATATATTTTTAATTTAATTTTTCTCTAAAGCCCCAATTTTTTACTTGCGAATCTGAAATAACTATAGGCACAAATATATTTAAATGTGTGTAATATTATATATTTTAGTCACAGGTAGAATATTATTGGAATTGAAACGCTAATTTCTTCATTTAAAAGAGTGGAATAAAAGTTTTAGCTTACCTGTTATAAAGACAGGTAGGGGTTTTCATGATACGAAGTAATTCATAAACTATTGCTTTCAAAATAAATATAAATCGACAGTTTCAGTCTTTAAAGAATCACGTTAATTTCTGGTTAACATATTTAATTATGTTACTTGGATAATATACGTAACAAAATGCAGTGAAAGAAACATGTTTCCTACTGCTCACAAAGACAACACTTGCACTACAGAAATTGAAATGCGCTATATCATTCAATTTAATGTACGTCTGAATGTAATGTAATCTTTTTTAAGTTTTTCATCCACTTCCCGAACTACCGAAATATGTCAATTTTCGTACACATGTGATATAAAAATGATTTAAATGTATACAATCAACAATAAACAGCATTAAAGTTTACTTTTGTCAGTAAATCAGCGTGTTTTTTAAATCTTTTTTGGTTAATCTTTTCAAACCCCTCCGTGCCGTCTCAATGCCCCCTAATTTTCTTTGGGTCTTTTACTGCCCTCTTGAAAGCCTCCAACGCCCACAAGGAGGTGTTATCGCCCATGTTGAGAACCTATGATCTAATGGAATACGCAGTTTGAAAAAGGGAATGAGCCCCCTAAACACTTTGGGGAGAAATGTTAAATCTTGCAGTTTTCCTTATTTGTTTTTCTTCTCCATACTTTTGTGAGATTCTTGCATTAATATTTAGTTATTGCTATATTTTTGTGCCATAAACATATCATAAACAAGAAATCAGTTACACAAATATAAAATCTCTTAAATACAACAAATGATATTTCAATGATGTTTTTCTGCATTGGGTTATCTGTAATAAAACTAAGAACCAGCCTCAGGTATAAAAGCATAGATTTCTTATGTTTTCTCAAACTACATATTAAATGGGAATGATTAAATTATTTTATACATTTAAATTTTGGCTACATATATAAATGAGCATAAACTTTAGAATTTATATGCATCCTTATTTTATACAATTAATATCGCTTAAAAATAACAAGTTTTCAAATTTTTTGAAAGTTTGATGCATTTTCGGGAATGACAACTATATTACAGGGATTTTCTGGGAATTCCCGGGAATGGTAAAAGCCGGTAAATTAGAAACCCAGCCCACATGTCTCAATATTTAGTTTAGTAGAGACCTCCTGAATAATAGGGGCTAATTTTAATAGAATTTGTTTTTGGATTTAATAACCACCAGGTGTATGGGTGTTCCTTCATGACAGATTTAATTTGGTCATGTAACTCTTCCGGCACTATTTTTAACTAAACCACGTTACCTAACTTCGCGATTTTGAGAAGTAATCCATTTACTAGAGAATAGCCTTATTAGTAGTCTGCACCCGACTGACTGCTTGTTCGTATAAAGGTTTAACATCCCCGCCATTTTTTGAGCTTCGATCAAATCTTCCCAAGTAATCTTTATTATCGCTAATCCCGGAACATAGAAGTCAAAGTAATTTAGAAAAAGAATATTGATCAAGCTGATTTTGTGAAGGGAAGGCAAAAATTATAAAAGTAGAGAAAGTCCGTGCAACGCCGGGCCATACAGCTAGTTTTCTATAACTACATCTACTAACCTACATCTCTGTTCTAGCCTATTTGATTCGAGACCTTGTCTGGACAGCATTTATTAGCTCAGCTGGAAGGATATTATAGCCTGAATTTTCTTTTATTAATTCGGCCGTTTTATTTCCAAGTAAATATCTGCTATGTTGGTTTGAGTTATTTCCACAAACCGCTGCCTTAATTTGCACCGTATTGAAATCTCCACCAACCAACTTGTTCTAAAAGAACAAATTTGTGCTTAATGGTTGTTTTACCCAGATATTTCCACCAGAGAAGGAAGGATTTATGTATTTTGCATATAATAAATTTATTGTCACTCCCGTATCTCTTAAGAATATCTATTTATCCATTTAAAGCCTTTAGTGGTATATAAGAAAATTAGGGTTTTCACGTGCTTTTTCAATTCATCTGCAACTATTATAACTTTAAGATCTTCAAATGTATCAACTTCTAAACCTATTAGCCACTCTTCTAAATAGCTATTAATTTCGAAAGTAGTCTTTCCATGTGCGCTCTGACTTCTTTGATGTTGACCACATTTTTGGCGAAACACTTCTGAACTTCAATCTTTGAAGTAACAATTGTCTGGCATGATCATACTTTTCAATTTGTTATTCCGGTTCACAAACAGTTAATTTCACTATCTCAGAGTTTAAAAAATCCAATAAGTGCCCTACCCAATCTTCCCTTTCAATTAACGCTCTCTTTGCCTGACGTTCGAAAATCACCATGCATAAAGTAATATCAGACTGATCTAAGTTGAACTCGGGATCATTTTTTTAATTTTAAATTAGAGTGGATAACGTGGATTTATAGAACCGGATAATTCGTCATTTACACAATCTCCGTTTTCTACTTTAAATCTTTTAAATCGAATTTCTCAATTGAAATTCTTTCTCTTTTAACGCTTGCTCCACTAACCTCACAGTTTCCACCCTTGCATATTCCTCCTCCAAAAGACAATTATTGCAAATAGGAAAAAAACAAATTTTTAAATTGTTTTTCGTAATCCTAGCTATTGGTTATAACATTTTTCGTGCTAGGAACAGTCATGTTTGGTGTGGTATCTACTAATTCTTCAGTGAGTAGCAACATATATTGCTTTTCCCTTTTCCGAGAAAAGCCCTATTCAAACAATATCGAAATGAATGTTGATACAATTTCACTCTAAATTTATGATTTTCTAGCAACACAATAACACTAGTCTCGTGTATATACAGAAACATAAAAATTTTGGTGAAATTGTCGAATCGGCCACTGGTCCGCCAAATTTTGAAAAATCGCCAATTTGGCGCGTTTTTGCGTGTTGTGTTTTGGAGTAGCAACCCTACCACAACACGCAACGCCGGAGCGCGAAATTCAAGATGGCGGAAGAGAAATCATTAAAAAATAGCATTTTAAAGTTTTGAAACTGAAAATTATTGCAAAAATTATGTGATTTAAAAATGGAAATAATTTAATTTACCTTAAAAAAATGCTCTTTTTTGCCGACATTTATGATGATGATGATGTGCCCGGCTGAACATCGTCATCGTCCGGCATAATTTGCTGCTCCTGCTCCGGCGTTCTGTCCTGAAGCAAAGGGGGGGGGACACTAACGACGTCCGCTAAAAACCGTTGGAATACTTCGTTCGCAACGGAGTGGAAATTTAACCATCATTAACTTTCTTTCCCGTTCTTTCTCTCAATTCCATACGCTCTCCACATTTCGGATATACATACGATGATCCAATCAAACCTTCTTTCATGCACCATTCTAAAACTGCTTTCTTACCAAAAACAGGTAAGAGAGCAAAAAACCTTTCCGAGTACTCGTCATACTTTTCGATACATTCATTCACATTCACTCTAATAGCATCGCTGGACATCGTGATAACCTGTAAAAATTAATGCGGAGAAAAACAATTAAAATTACCTGAACAAACGATTCCATACCGAAAGAACGAAGGTCAAAAATCAGCTGTTGTAACGAAACGTCTGGAGCAAGTGAGAAAGCGCCGGTTGGAAAAACAAAAAAGGTAGCTAAAAAAAATGTACCGCGCATGGTCAATAACTAATAGCGGTAATTTTTAAACTAATAAGAATTTACTGCCCATGCGCGAAATGATCCGTTTAAAGTTAGTTACTTTTCCCAGAAAAATGTTCTAGAAAAGAAATTTATTGCGCATGTGCAAAATTGCCGTGAAAACTGTTAAAAATTTAAAAAATGCACTGCGCATGCGCGAAATTCTGTCGATCCGACTTCTCCCTCAAAAGATACAAAAATCAGGAGGGTTACCAGATTTGGCGCACTTATCGATTTGGCGAGAAAACCCTTGGCGGGATAAGTGGCCGATTCGACAATTCAACCAAAATTTTAACTCTGAAGTAATCAATCTCTCGAGAGACTTTTAACGCAATAAATCTTAAGCTAAAACTGCACACAATACTATTATTCAAAATTCTCTAGAAACAATAACTGTTCCTATGCAAAAAAGGATTTATAAAGGTCATTTAAAACAAAATTTCTAATACCATTACGATTATTACAACTCGAAAAAAAAATGACGGTACTCACCCGTTTTGAAGTACTCGGCTTACTATAGGAAACCGCAAATATCTGCAGGAATTTGGGCACTACTAATATCCCGATATAAAGATCTAAAATATACCGGTATCGAAATTTTGGCCCGATATTGCAATCCCTAGCTTTTATCGTAATAAAATTGTTTGAATACATCAAATTATCGAGAATTGATACCTTGAAGCGCCTAGAGTTTCATTAAAATTGGAGTATATATTAATTTTACCACATATTGCCATTTTGGAGCATTAAATGTGGAATTCCTGTTATTGTGAATAAACTCAGGGAGGGACAAATGCCCTTTATATATACAGGGGAAAATGCCCTTTCTTGCTATCAGTTAAGGATCTAGGCAAAATAAGAATCTTATTGCAAAGAGAAAATGATATGAAGAGTAAATTACGTGAGAAATCAACTCATTTAAATAATTATAAGCTAAAGCTCAGCGTAGAATACTAAGAATCCAAATATAGGGCCCTTTATCTGTTATAGGACAGCCAAAACAGTAGTCGCCATAATTGGCTATACTTCTCAACGATACATTTAGTATAAACAATGATGGAACAGTTTTGGTGAATTTTTTGTTAGTCGTGTTTGACTTCGCGCGCTCGCGTGGTTTTTGTAAAGTAGACAGCACTGAAATACTTGACTTGTTATGAATTTTGAGACTTGAAATAATTGGTCGATTAAAACTTCTTCACAAAATGAGAGAATAGCACTGGATGTAGGTATTTGCATATTATCACAATAATCGCCAACTCTATCAATAACTCACCAAGTTGTCGACCTCGATTTCTTGAGTCGTAAGTGCTGAATTGGCAACCAGGTGCTTAGTTTCATATTATGTCACCAATAGGTTGCGATAATACGCAAGTATACCTGGATGTGTCCTCTCTCAGCAATGGAACGAAATGATGTTTTTATACTTGTGTATTATCGCAACCATTTGGTGACATTATATAAAACTAAGCACATGGTTGCCGATTCAGCAAGTACAACACATAAGAAATTGGGGTTGCCAATTGGGGTTATATCAAAACCTTTTTAGAGAGAGATATACCAAATTTAGGATTCTCGATACCTTGAACGTTGGCGATTGGTGCGATAATACGCAAGTACCTTTTTCTGTAGGTGCCAAATTGATCCGTATGAGTGTTAACGTTTTCAGGAAATTTATCATTCAGGAAAACATTAAGTTGAGAACTATCATATTTTGATTCTTAGAAATTTAAAAAGTCGAAAAGGAAATGTTCTGACATTTTAAAAAGAGCCGCATAATAAATTTTCTAACCATTCAAAGTGAAATACATACACAGGAAAAGAGACTATAAGATGGCACAAAAGTGCGGTAAAAAACGGAAAGATCATGGAAAGAAAAAAGATCGGAAAATTACTTCGCTGACTTTATGTATTCAGGAAAGACAAATAATCAATTTGGAGAAATCCTGTTAGAAAATGTTCAAAAGATTTCTTAATTTGGAGGCCCACCGGAATAGGTTACCAGGAATATTCCATTTGTCATGGGTTGTATCAATTTTGAGACTTTATCTCCTACGCCAGCGAAACGGAAAAGTTCCGAAAAGTGTTAATAGACTCATGTCCATAAATTAAGGATAATTCAGAATCACAAGGAAATTGAGCTCTAAAATAAAAATTTCACCTGTAGAATTATCACACATATCTTGAAGAAGAATATGCAAATTACAGGAAACCACCAGATGGAGCGGATAGTACGTCACAATGACGAGAGTGTAAGAGAGGGGTATATAAGGAATGGTGGCAAAGAAGTAAAATTGTTCACAAGCGCTTTAAAAGCCTTTCAGTGCAATAACCGCATAGTTATGGCACAAAGGAAGCATTTGGATGATTTTTAACGTGGTAGAATTATCGGACGACTGGAATGTGGACGTACCCAGCTGGAAGTATCCGGGAACTTGGAATCGCCCAGAGTGTCATCTCCAGGCTTTGGCAACGATTCCAAGATGATGTTAATGTGAGTAGATGTTACACTACAGGTCGCCCCCCGAGTTACAACGCCGAATGAGGACCGGTATTTGGCAGTTACTGCCAAAAGAAACAGACGGAGCACAGCATCAGACCTATCTCGTCAGCTCTCTTCAGCTACCGGTACGACAGCTTCAAGGCAGACCGTGTACAGACGCATAGGACACATTGGTCTATATGATCGTAGGCCTGTCAGCTGTGTTCCCCTTACAACAACTCACTGTCGCCTGCGATTACCTGGAGTGGAGAGCAGGAATTGTGGACACAGCAACAGTGGTCTTATGTGATGTTTTCTGACGAGTCCAGGTTTAGTTTGCAGTCTTATTCTCGCCAGACTTTCATATGGAGAGCGCCAGGTACCCGTTACCACCAAGAGAACACCATTAAACGACACCGTTACGGTGGTGCAGGATGGCTCGTTTGGGGAGGAATTATTCTTGGTTCCAGAGCTGACCTGCATGTTCAGAGTGTGACGATGACAGGCCACATCTATCGGGATGTCATTCTGGAACAACATGTCCGTTTGTTTCGGGGTGCCATGGGTGCTGAATTTCTGTTTATGAATGACAACGCCCGTCCTCACCGTGCAAACATTGTAGACGAATGCCTTCGATCGGAGGATATCACCCGTACGGATTTGCTAGCATACTCACTGGACTTGAATCCAATAGAGTATGTGTGGGATATGCTTGGCCAACGAATTGCAGCCCGTCAACCCCCTCCCACCTGTCTACCGGAACTTCGGAGGGCATTGCTTGATGAGTGGTGTAATATTCCCCAAGATCAGATTGATAATTTGATACTCAGCATGCGTAGGCGTTTTAAGACCTGTATTGTATCGTCCGGGAGACATACTCCATATTAACCATCATACTAACCATGTTATACTGTTTTTGTAAATAGGTTATTTTTGGAAATTTGATCCAGGGAGTAAAAATCGCAATTTTTTATAATTATGTCAAACATATAGCATCTTTTTTGCTCGTTACCTTTTGTTTAATAAATAGACTTTACAAATAAGTCAAATTTGTTTTGCTTCTGTCTCTTTCTTTGCCTGAGCTTCATTATCCTTAATTTATGAACATGAGTGTACTTTCGAAGTGAAATCATTCACGAATAAGTAGCGATTCTTCATGTATATATTGTGTGTAGTCAATAAGTGTTCTCTTGGCGGGTTTACTTGGCAACTAACCAAATAGTGATGATAATACTAATTTAAAGCTTTTTTATGAAGTGACATTAACATTAGTTAAGATGTGGTTACCCACCGGTCAGGAAGTTTGGCACATTTCCCGCCAAATTTAAACAAATTATTTCACGCAATATCATATAGAACAGGGGTTGGCAACCTTTTAGCTGTGGCGTGCCAAATCAATCTACCGATATGATTCAGCGTGCCACGCAGTTGGCCGTTTTTGAAATAATTCGATTATAGATAATACATGCAGAGATAGAGAATAGAGAGCAGTAATACAGATTTACTGTTTTATTGAATATTAATTTTGCATCATTTCAAAATATTTGATAGCATGAAAATGAATAGCATAAAATATAATTATTTCTTCAACAACAATAAAATGTGTACGTATGATGTATTTTAAATTATTTTATTAAAATAAAGAAATAGACAACGTAAAATATAAGTATTTCTCTTTATTATAGTTAAACAAAAAATTTTAATGCGTACATGTGCTTGTACCTTTCTACTTTCATATCATAAAATCAGGGGTATAATTTGTGACTTTCAATTCGACAACATTCTGGGCATTCGGTTGTTCGAATACGGACTCGAAATATTTTACATATTAGGAAAGATTTTTTACTTAGATAGGTAGAACCAAAATCGGAAAGCAGAATATACGCATGCAGTTTTCTCTCTTCAAACAATTAATCTCTCCAACAATGGTATTCAGTAATTTACAAAAGAGCAATACATTTATCTTTAGAGTTATCTTTCAGATTTTTTCGTTATTTCGTAAATATCCGTAATTCTGAAAATGTTTGCCAAATAAAGTCCATTGCAAATTTTTCAATTTCCACCCACTCAAAAATTGACAAATTTGTAGAGTAGTGCAGAGTGCCACTGAGAATTGTACTGAGTGCCACATGTGGCACGCGTGCCGTAGGTTGCCGACCCCTGATATAGAATATCACGTCGCTTGGCGCCATTTTGCTTGTTAGTAGTAAATGGCCCATAACACTTTACATTATCACCTTAATTTATTTGAAACAGACCGATGAAACCCAGAAATGTAAAGAGAATTAACATTTAGATTTAAAATTCCAATACTTATTTTGGCTGTATTTTTTTACGTACTTGTTGAATTATTTTCGTCATATTGGAAGTCTACTGCAGCAAAACGAATTTTCAACGCAATTTGGTGTCTTTGTATACTTAGTCACCAGACTTGTGGACTCGGATATATAAGAATGTATTAAAATAAAAATAAAGTATGATGATATCAAGTACTTGGGAAACTGTATAGTAATTGCAAAAACTCGTAGTGGAAAAATCAAAATTCGACAAAGTTTATATTTGAATTACTTGTATCAAAATGCTATAGTATCCTCTTATTTCCTCAAGAAATTTCTGATAATAGCAGAAGAATCGCAAATTAAATTTTGATTTATTTTATAGTGTGTGAAAATACGTAGCGAATGGGGCTTAGAAAATACAATGCAGCTTTTAATTTAACGTAATTTAATAGAATGATTCTACGCAGAAATGGCGTTCAGTTCTTGTGAAAACAACAAAAGGAAAATCTTATCTTATTAATTAAAATAGATTTTATGACTAGATCCAAACATACAAGAGCAAATACATTTACTTACAAACCATGTTCATATGGAATTGTTGAAAATCTTTAGTTTTTCTTCTTCATTCCGAGCTTATGCAAATTTTAAAACAAAATGGCTGCAACTACTACTGAATTGATTTTACTGTTGTTCTTTGTTAACCTATTTTAGGGAACATTGTTTGAAATAACAATGAACTACTCTCAGAATTTTCGCCAATAATGCACTCTGTCTGTTGAGAGAATGTTCTGTATAAATTTAATTGTTACAAACATTTACTATTTAGTTTATTTATTGAGTTCCATGCTTTTTCAAAAATTGCATTAGTTTAAGCATTTGCAAAAAAAAAAAAAAAAACTGATATAATTCAACGTATTAATAGAAATTTTCATCTATTGTAAACTCTTACTAAAACACATGCAAATAATTACAAATTCCTCAAAATTGAGAGAAATCTATCTACGCGATATATACTTTTTCTATATAATATACACTACCTAGCCAAAAGTATCCGGACACCCAGTGGTATGGACTTAGAGTGTCCTGAGGCACATATTAATATGATGTTGGTCCCCCTTTTGCATGGATGACAGCCAGCACAAATTTGGGAAGACTTTCCACCAATTTTTGATAGGTGAACATAGGAATTGCCTTCCAGGCGTCCATCACAGCTGAAGTGAGTGCTTGCAGTTAAGATGGTCGATTTGGCTGGCTACGTTATCTCCACTCTAATTCATCCCAAAGGTGTTCGATGGGATTTAGATCGGGGCTCTGAGAAGGCCAGTTCAGTTTTTGAACACCCATTTCGTCAAACCGCGTCTGTGCAAGTCTCGATGTGTGAATGGAGCAGTTATCCTGCTGGAAGAGAGAAATGGGCCTTCCCCG
The DNA here is from genome assembly GCA_019973975.1 of Trichonephila clavata. Taxonomy (NCBI): domain Eukaryota; kingdom Metazoa; phylum Arthropoda; class Arachnida; order Araneae; family Nephilidae; genus Trichonephila; species Trichonephila clavata. The sequence goes on from BMAO01030841.1 coordinate 14,479, forward strand.
AAATATTGCCATAGAGTTGGGAGTTCAGCATTGTCTAGAATGTCCACATACATCTCATAGTTCATGTTTCCAATCACAGGAATTAAAGGATCAGGCCAAACCACGAGAAACACCCCCCCCCCACCAAACTTAACAGTCGGCACAATGCAATCACTAAAGGAATGTTCGCTGGGCATCCGCCAAACCAGACGCGTCCATCCGACTGCCAGACTGTAAAGAGAGATTCATCACTCCAAAGAACAGTTTTCCACATGTCCACAGTCCAATGACGGTGAGCTCTACACCATTGCAATCGATGCTTCGCATTCTGTGGAGTGATGTTTGGCTTGTGAGCAGCTGCACGACTATGGAATCCCAAGTTTTTTAACTCTCGACGGACTGCCCTGCTGCTAACACTAATTCCTGATGGATTTTGGAACTCCTGAGAAATTTCCACCAACGAGGACTTGCGATTTTGTTTCACTACACTTTTCAGAGTTCTGCGGCTGCGTTCACCAAGTATTTTCGGCCTGCCGGTTCATTATTCTGCCATTTCACTGCCTCGACGTTTCCTCTTCACAATTACATCACTCACAGTGGATTTAGGCTTCTGTAGAATGTCCGCAATCTCACGAACTGATTTCCTACAAAGGTGGCATCCCACTATACTGCCACGATCAAACTCACTAAGCTCCTTTGACTTACTCATTGTCCCACAAACGCAAAAATACAATCTGACAAACCGCTACCAACACTTTTATAGCTTTCAATTGCGTATCAAATTGCGTCACTCGCCAGAACCACTTTTTTAAGGGGTGTCCGGATACTTTTGGCCAGATAGTGTATTACACCTTACAATTTTTAGAAGAAACAATCTTAATTTACTGGAAATTTTCAATCAAAGGAAGATATTACGGAGAAATGACTAAATATTAAATTTAAAAAATGTTTTGCTGTCTTTAAGACATTTCTACTTAATACATGAACTGATACTTTACCTCGTTAGAGGGCAAAACTTACGCGCAGCAATCCGGCTAGTATCGGAAATGTCTCCTCACAAATAGAATATTTAAACCTTACTAGCATAATTTCGTTCGCGTGTATGGTTAATCAAAAAAGTGCCCAACAACTTTTTGATCATTTACTAAAATAATTTACGGATTCTTTACCTCCATTAACTTACGAATTCAAACCTTTTAACCGATTTCCCCTCTCTCAACTCAGCTTTATTCAGTGATTTGTCGAATCAGCCACTTACCCGCCAAGTATTTTCTTGCCAAATCGATAAAAGCGCCAAATATGGTAACCCTTTTGATTTTTGTATCAGTGAGCGAGAAGTGGGATCCTGTTGTAGTAGGTTGCTACTCCAAAACACAACACGCAAAAACGCGCCAAATTAGCGATTTTTCCTAATTTGGTGGACTAGTGGCCAATTCGACAATTTCATCCTTTATTCCTCTATAAACATTCACATAAAGTTTAAGCATTATAAACATCTGGGTATTTAGAAGCTAAAGAAAATAATTTAAGAATTTAGTCATTGTTGACTATCGACTTATCAACAATTCGTATATATTTCCTTAAAATATTCAAAAGAGGGCTTGAAACATTGCAGTTTAACTTTTTTACTTGTTGAATCGTACTTTTCAAAAATTTATTTGCTCATTTTTAATATTTGTCGATGCTAGAAAATAAAATCTTGCGTAGTATTTCCACAATTAAATACATATCAGAGATTTCAGATTAGCGTTTTATGCAAGAGAATGAAAATATTAGTACTCCTTATTTCTTGGAAGGTATTTATGTCTCGCACATTAGTTTTCAAATGACATATTTAATTTAAGTTGTTAACATTGCAGATATCTCCATAAGAACAAAACCTGTAAGCGAAAAAAACTTTTCCTGTGTGGTCTCACTCTACTTATATTTCATACATTTAAGCAAATTCAACTTTTATTTTGCAACTATTGCTATCTATATATATAAAGGAGAAAAGCGACTCACTCACTGACTGACTGACTAATCACGATATCTCCGGAACTATTCAACCTACAGACTTGAAATTTGGTAGACATGTTACTTTCATAGAGTAGACGTCAGCTAAGAACGGATTTTCCGAAATTCGAAACGCAAGGGGCGTTAAGGGGTTAAGGGGCGTTATAAATAATTGCTTCCATGTTTAAAGTACTTGATGTACAATCTTGAAATTGGGTAAGCAGATTCTTTCAGAGAGTTGAGATCCGCTACAAAATGAGTTTGGTGAAAATCGACCCCAAGTGGCGTTGCAGGGCTTAGGGGGCGTTATAGATAATTATTTCAATTTTTAAACTATTTGACGCACTGTCTTTAAATTTGATAAATAGATTCCTTTCGTAGAATAATGATCAGTTCAAAACAGGTTTTGTGAAAACAGACTTCAAGTGGCGTTGTGGGGGATTAAGGAGCGTAATAGATAAATATATCCGTTTTTAAACTACTTCACCTACCTGCTTGAAAATTGGTAGGTAAGTTTCTTTCCTGGAGTAAATATCCGCTACAAAATGGGTTTTGGGAAAATTGACCCACAAGGGGTGTTGCGGGGGGGGAGGGTTTAAGGGCGTTTTAAATTCCGATTTTTAAGTTACTAGACGTACAGTCTTGAAACTTAGTAAGCAGATTCCTATTCATAGGGTAGAGATACGCTACAAAATGGGTTTCGTGGAAATTGCCCCCCAAGTGGCGTTGCGGGACTTAAGGGGCGTTATAGATAATTATTTCCATTTTTAAACTATTAGACGCAGTCTTTATATTTGATAAATATATTTCTTTCATAGAGTAGAGATCAGCTATAAGAAAGTTTTGTGAAAACAGTCCTCTAAGTGGCGTTGCAGGGGATTAAGTGGCGTAAAAAATATATTTTCGTTTTTAAACTACTTGACCTACCTGCTTGAAAATTGGTAGGAATGTTTCTTTCATGGAGTAAATATCCGCTACAAAACAGGTTTGGGGGAAATTGACCCCCAAGGAGTGTTGCGGGGGTGGAGGTTTAAGGGGCGTTATAAATTCCGATTTTTAAGTTATTAGACGTACAGTCTTGAAACTTAGTAAGCAGATTCCTCTCATAGGGTAGAGATACGCTACAAAATGGGTTTCGTGAAAATTGCCCCCAAGTGTCGTTGCGGGACTTAAGGGGCGTTACAGATAGTTATTTTCATTTTTAAACTATTAGACGCACAGTCTTTATATTTGATAAATAGATTTATTTAATAGAGACAGCTATAAGAAGGTTTTGTGAAAACAGACTTCTAAGTGGCGTTGCGGGGTATAAGTGGCGTAATAGATAAATATTTTCGTTTTTAAACTACTTGGCCTAGCTGCTTGAAAATTGGTAGAAATGTTTCTTTCATGGAGTAAATATCCGCTACAAAACGGGTTTGCAGAAAATTGACCCCCAAAGGGTGTTGCAGGGGGTTAAGGGCAGATATAAATAATTATTTCTATTTTTAAACCATTAGACTCACAGTCTTGAAATTTGCTAAGCAGATTCCTCTCCTAGGATAGAAATACACTACGAAATATGTTTTGTGAAAATCGACCCCTAGGTGGCGTTGCGGGGTTCAAGGGGCGTTATTGATAATTTTTTTGCATTTTTAATTAATTGGACGCACAGTCTTCAAATTTTGCTAAGCAGATTCCTTTCAGAGTGCAATTCCCCTACAAAATGGGTTTTGTGAAAACAGACCCAGAAGTGGCGTTGCGTGGGCTCAAGTGGCGTTATAGACAATTATCCCCATTTTTAAACTATTAGACGAACAGTCTTGAAATTTGATAAGCAGATTCCTTTCGTAAAGTAGAGAACCGCTACAAAATGGGTTTTGTGAATATCAACTACCAAGTTTAATTTCGGGAGTTTAAGAGGCGTAATCGATAAATATTTCCATTTTTAAACTATTTGATCATCCTGCTTGAAAATTGGTAGGCATGTTCCTTTCATGGAATATAATTCCTCTAACAAAGAGTAAAACAAAAATTGACCCCCTAAGGATGGTTGCGAGGGGTCAAGAGGAGTTACAGAAAAATATTCCTGTTTTTAATTGTTAGACCCATATACTTGAAATTTTTTAAGCATGTTTCTTTTGTTGAATAGGGATGCACTAAGATTGTATTTTAAGTAAATCAAGTTCTGCGGAAGGGTGCAGGGGTTAATGGCACGTATAGACACAAAAAAAATCCTTTTTTCGAGCTACAAGGACTATAATAATGAAATTTGGTTTGCATTTTTCTTTTGTTGAATTTAAATCCTCTAAGAGCGGTTATTTTGGAAAACGGCTCTCAATGGGATTACGGGGATATTGATAGTAAAACTTCTTTTTTTCTGTTAGATTTAGACTTGAAATTTCGCTTGCATGTTCAATTTACGGAGTAGAGATCCACCGAAAATTGGTTTTGCGGGAATCCACTTGGTTTTTGGGTTACGAAAGAGCAAATATCATTCTATACTTCAATTTTAGAGATTTTTATAAAATGCAAATTAGATGAGTTCTGCCCTTTTTTTTGCGACAGTTAAAGGTATAAGTATATTTTTCAATACAATCGAATTCTTAATGCTAGGACTTAGATATCAATAATTTATACATATATATAAGCAGTAAAAATTTATGAAACATCATGAAATACCCAGCGAAGCGGGCGGGTAACAGCTAGTGTTTTAATATATGTAATTAAATAGTTTATTCACACACACACACACACATAAAAGAACAAAATGTCCGTCAAATAACTGAAAATTATTTTACAAATAAATTTTAAAAATAAATTACAGCACTTATTTGAGAATCAATAAAAAATTAATAGTTACTAAATATAATTAATACATACTCATCTTCTTTAGATATACTATAGCTATAAGTCATTCCGTTTTCTTTAGGAGTATATGTCACTCGCTGGCACTTAACACCATGCATGAAATGGTATTGAGTTTGGGCTATAACATACCATTTTCCAGAATACTGAGAAGAAAAGATATATATATATATATAGATATATATATATATTAAATATTTTTAAACCAAGATACACTGCCCGTTAAAAATTAAGGTACAAGTACAACCAGTTTCTTACGTCTAATTTGAAAAAGAACGAACATAGAAACAAGAATTTTTGTGGAAATATATACTAAAAAAATTTTTTTAATGCGATGCATAAATTTACAAACATGTAAATTCACAAAAAGAAAAACGTAGGAAAAACAATTCTCGAAGTAAAGAGTAATTCACATTTTGTGAGGAAAAATAGTTCATGGGAATATAAAAATGAATTCCAGTAACGAATGGGTTCACCACTAATAAGAGACATTCCAGTTAAAACTTCAAAAATGCAAAAGCCTGTTGCTGACGACCACTGGTATTTGTGCGTGAGTGCTATTCATTTTGCATAGAAATCTGCTTCACACCGTAGTAGCAGATAATATTGCTTCTGATGCAACAAAATAATCTGTAACGAGCTGCGATTCATAAGTCAGGCAGAAAAAACTAGAAAACGGTCTCTTGTGGCTGTTGGATCTAGCGGTCAAAATGGAAAATGTCTTCTAGAAGCAGAATCTTTAGATATAAAATGCCCCTTCAGTTGTTGAAACACTGAGATATCCAGCAGCATCAACTAAGGACTACCCTATTTCAATCCATTCGACCGACTGGATGCTCCCTTAACTAATTGGATAAGCAATTCATTCTAGATATTGCTAAACTATTTTCTAAATTTTCAATGGAATTAATATCGGTTTTTGAATAGCAACAATTATGCACAAAACGTACACACGAAGTTGTGAAAGTCAGATTTTGGCTTATTTTCTCTCACTCTTATATAAGTGTCTGTTTCTTTCGAATAAATATGATCACTATCTTTTTTTTGCTCAAGTTTTTTTTAAAGTTTGCTACTTTCGTAGCAAACTATAATAGCATATACGCTACTATAGTTTGCATATATGCATATATAGCAAATATAGCATATATGCTAATATAATAGTAGCATATATGTAACAGAGAGGGTAGTGTCTAGGGTATGTTGAATGAAAGAGAGACGTTTAAGTTTTAAGAGATTTAATGACATCTACAGGTTGTTAAACCTGACTAGGCACGCGCTTCTGGGACAAGAGTAAGTCTATCTCCCGCTTACATCCGGGGGTTACAGATAGTGGCGCTGGTGTCGCCTGAGCGTATACAACATACATGTTACTATTCATATAATCTGTGATTTTATTGTTATTGCCAGTTTTTAATGATAAGCTTTGAAAAACGCATTGTACCTTATTTTTAGGGGCCCCAGTACAGAATGCAATTAAATCTAAATTCTAAAAACATTCAAGGATTTGTATACGATCCACTTAATAATAATAAGGATTACTGCAACTGCCTTATTTCATAAGCAATTATGATAAGCAATATCAAAACAGGAATTTTTTAAAACCTATTAATAATAATTTTATGCGACGTAAAAGTAATTAGCTTTAATTACATTTTTATCACATTTCAGGGGGGGGGGTCCTAAATCTCTTATACCAGCAGTTTTTAGAAATGTAAAATTCGTGTCGTTAAAGATCAAACAAAGATCAACTTGTAAAATGAAAACTCACGACTTTTTGTCATATTTTACATTTAGTGCAAATTGGTTCTTATTTATAGTGATAAGTATGAGAAACACCATTTTTATTACGAGTATTTAATGGGGTAGTTTATACTTCAGAAGTCTTTGAGACATTGATATATAAGATATGTTGTTGTTGCTTATCCTCCAGCATTTGACGAAGTCAGACAAGATCCATTAAATCGTTGACTCTCAAAAGTCGAGTATAAGGAGGGGGTTTGTGTAGATATCTTTACTTGTGAGATCCATCCACCGCATTATGTGCTTGGGAGAAGTCTGGTGACCTTGACACCTTGCACACATGGAGGATATTTTTGTTCGCTGAGAATGAGAGGCACTTGATGTGACCACTGGCAAGACGAGAGAGTGTAGTCTGGGAGCATCTGTCACACTTGAGAGCTAGGGCCAGACCGGGTCTGTTATTGTTGTTTCTAATCCCTCAGAGATCTAGCGGCAGCTAGATCAGATCCATGATATCGTGAACTCTAGCGAAGTCAAGCACCAGTAGAGGACTTTCATAAACATCCGCCAGAGCGAACCCTAAGCAATCCAGGATGTGATCGGGGGATGCCGGCTTCAGATTGCATTGTTTGCACAATGAAAAGACTTTGCGTCCTGAGTCGAATGTCATGTTTTTTAGATGTCCACTTATGAATTTTGAGATGGCCGTTTGATCATTTCTGTCACCTCCGAATTCTAACGCTCCTCTCGGGGTCTTCCTGCTAAACCAAGGATGGGCGGGAGGGGTGAGCCAGTCTTGTCTGACTGCTTTTTTCTTCATAGAGAAAATTTATTTATATGTTAGTTTGTAGATTCAGACTTATATGTTAGTTGAGAGGCTCAGAACAACCTCTTTTAGCCAAGATATCTGCAGCATCGTTCCCTTGGATGTTAACATGGAAGGGAATCCACTGAAAGTGGACTTCCCTTCCCTTGGCTAGATTCTTAAGATGGGTTATAATTTGTATGCCCACGAAGTCGCATATATTGCTCCAGTCCTGTAGATAATGAATCGAGCTCCGACTGTCAGTAAGGACCCAAATGTCATTAGAATTAGTGCCGTCAAGGATGGTCTTTAATCCTTCATTTATGGCAATTAATTTGCTTCTGAGTACCAAGTCGTTTTCAGGGTTGCGTCTAGAAAGCTGGGCTGAAAGACTTTTGATAAAGACACCACTCCCAGCGTTGTTCAAATCGTCTTTACTGCCATCTGTGTATCCGGGTCTATTACCAGCATACCAATGATAAGTGGAAGGCACCCTCCACTTCATCAAATTTTGGGATTTTTTTCTACGAATATAATTCTAGATAGGTAAGGGCGGATGTGGAGGGAGTTGGAAGATTACAGCCCTTCTTCGCTAGTTTGTCCGCCATTTCATTGCCGTAAAGTTCAACATGAGAGTGATCCCCTAAAAATGGATATTATGGTGCAGTGATATATGTTTCAGTTTGTGTAGAACTGAGACATTGGTTTTATCACCAACAATAAACCATTTGTAAAGGTGTTAAAGCGAACTACGACTATCGGAGAGAATTCAAAGATCCCCGTAGTTCTTTGTTCTTAGATATAATAACTTCAAGTCGCATATCAATGGCTATTAGTTCATTTCTGAAAACTGAGCAAAAACCCGGATTGCTCGTTGTGTGTGACAGGAGACATTTTCATCCAAAATTAATTCAATTATGTACCGTGGCCAGCAAACTTTGATGTGCAGTAGAAGGTTGTGTAGTAACTGACAAATGAATACGTGCATATAAAGTGACACAATTTGGTAAAAAAAAAGAATATTAATAAAAAGTATCAAATATTAACTATAATTCTTGAAATTAAGCTACATTAAAATTTTAAAAATCATATTCTTATAAATGATATATATATAGTATAATAAAAAATATTTCCTTCATTGTTTAAATAAATATCTTAAAATATGTATCTTAATTCTAGAAAAAAGTGCTTGATGAAATTTTAATGCGAACACTTCAAACCAAAATTTTGTGAAATTTCATTAAGTTAATTTAAGTTTAAATTTGAATATAATTTTATTTGGTTCGAAATTTATAAATGTATTCTTTAAGTATTATAATCCATTTCGATTTCGATTTCTAAAGTCTAGTGAATATATGCGCCAAAGAGGTCAATGCATAATTAGACTAGATAGGATTTTCAGATTTATCTAGATTGTTAGATGTTGTACTCAACGATATATAAGCTGATGTAAAAAATGGCAATAATTGTAATGGATAGAAAAGTAACAAGTTTTGTAACATTTTGTAACTTTAACTAAATGAGTCCCCCTTTAAATACTTTGACGATGGTAGTGTGTAATAGCCTTTTCTCGTTATGGAGAGTCAAAGTTAAATGACATGATTTTCTCAGATCGAGTCAAACTATGTTAATTTTAATAAACCAGAAAATTTGTTTCCTCTACTGTGACTGTAATTAATAGAACGGCTATGTAAAATACCATTAGTGAAAAAAATCACTGTGAAATTGTGTAATTTGTGGTCACTTACCTAATGATATAACAGTAAATGTTGAAAAGGTGTTTTTAAAATGAAGATGTTTTTCTTATAAAAAAAATTATCATGATTGTTATGAATAGCAAAGAACAAATTTTGTACCATTTTCTTAATCTTAACTGAATTGGACATCTTTTGAAGAACTTGATTGAGGTAGAATGTAATATTTTTTTCTTTTTATGGAAAGTCAAAGTTAGGGGAAATCGGTAAAATCCTAGCACAGCCCACTGCTTTATTTGGCGACAAAAAATTTTCGCCGGATGGCGCCAAGGAAAAACCACGTTTTTCAAAATGGCGCCTGAGACGAAAACAATAGGGGACGAAAGAACGAAAGCGATGAAAAAACGTGGATTCTAAAATGGACAACATAAGAAACATCAAATCAAAAATAAGAAATTAAATGTAAATTCTTTCCAAATTTCGGACATCCATACCAAGATTCTATCAATTCTTCATTCATACAAAAACAATCATTACTTTCTTACCTTTTATTCAAAAGAAAATTAATTCGTCGTGTGTTTATGAAAAAAACATGGTTTCTAAAACAGTTTCTACAAGAAAAACTGAAAAATTGTCGTCTCTAAAACGCAACAGTGTGGGAAAAAATCCAATATGAATGCCTTAGGCTGATGAACTAACAATCTCTATTTCTCTCAAACACAAATTATTTTCATAATTCGGACATCCATACCAAAATATTTTCAATCGTTCACTCATTCACAAAGCAATCATTTCTCTTTCTAACCTCTTTCATTCATAAGAAAAAATATCGAATCGTCGAGCTTCAAAAAAGAAAACGTGGTTTCCAAAATGGCTTCAAGAAGAAAACAGAAAAGCCGTTGCAATAGTGTGAAAAAACATCGTCCAAATTGAATTTATCAACTCATCTCCCTTTATTCCTAACAAAAATTCTTTCAGCAGTTGTTTCATTAAAAAAAAATCCACACTCATCCCTTCACTTTTAGCTTTCTAGAAAATTCTCTTACGCCCAAGATGACCGTTGAAAAGAAAAAGACCGCTGTTCAAATCCTGAAAAACTAAAATGTACCGTCCTAATAGGGTTACTATTCCCCTATACTTTGCAAGGTTGCCAAATTGTAATCTTTTTCGCCAAAAATTTGGCAAAATAAGTGGGTTGTGTTAGGATTCAACTGGGGAAATCATTTGCTCAAACCCTGACTCTAACTACATTACTTTTGACAAAACCATCATAACTTTTTGCCCCATTTATGACTGTGATTAATAGCATGGCTATGTTTGATCACGTAAGTAAAAGTATCACTATACAATTGTAGAATTAGTAGTCACAATACCTAATAGTGTGATGGAAAGTGTCAACTTTACAGGTTTTCAAAAATACTCTGGTGTTCAAAATTAAGAAAATTTACATATTTTGTAGAATTTCATGAAAAATTTTAACGAAATGTAAAAATACTACTTCGAAACAAAAATGCGTATCTTGTGTGTCAAATACGTAATCGTATACGTGTGTCAGGGCAAGCACGCCTGCCAAAATCCGCATTTCGTTCGCCAGCCCACATTACTAAAGTTTTTTTTGCAGCAATTGGATATATTAAAATTCAAACAACAAAATTGAATTACCATCAATGTTTAGGTGATGGAATAAGGAGGTGAATTGGTGGACCTCGTCCTTGAGACGCTCTGAGGTGAGCAATTACTACTTTCCTCCGATAACCATCCAAGGTCTGAAAACAGAATTGCTGAACGAGTAGGATTAATTGCCTCAAAAACTTATAAAATCCCTTATTTCTGGTATAAAATGCCGGTGTGAGACCTGAATATCTGTAAGAGTGGAACATACCTCTATCAGCTATTTTTTTAGTTCTTTTCTGCGCAACTGCTCTTTCGTATC
>BMAO01030842.1:0-14809 GCA_019973975.1 Trichonephila clavata
AAAATTAATATTATTGGACTTTTGCTTTTTCAGTTACACACTTTTTAAAAAAGTTTCACATTTCATTTTCTCTCTCTTTCTCTCTCAATACCTTTCCTTCAAATAAAACTGTAAGAATAACTTTTAAGCACTTCAATTCACTGTATGACAGAATAGTCCTTTAAACATCATCGTCAATGAAAAACAAATACTTTTTCATATTCTATCCCAGCATGAAACCATCATAAATTTTAATGATTTCCCGCCAAAAGAATAAGTAATGAACATCTTCGAAAGAATACTGTTATTGTGAAAATGATTCCTCTCACACAAACATTTACAATATTCATGTATGTATGGCTTTTTCTCATTTTTATCTAAAATGGTTGCAACGGCACTTTGTTGTAACGAAATAGTTTTTGAATAATTTTGATACTACGACATTCTTGAATTTTTAAATATGAAATGAAATATTATTAGATATTCTATAAAAATATTATTTTCGAGAGCTTTATCAGCTCTTTATATAAAATGGAATTTAATATGTTTTTTATTAATTATATAAGCTATAAAAACAGGTGCAAAATGAATACTGTAAAATTCGGCGTATAAACGCGCTCTTTTAAAACAAAAATAAGATCAAAATTTACAGATGCACATCATGCGCCGAGTTTAAAAAAGGGAGCTTTAAAAAAAAAGATAAGCATATAGCAAAAAGTTAGAATTCTAAAATAAATCACAATACTGTTTATTAAAAGGAAATGACATTCTTTATGAACTTAAAGAGTTGTTCTGGAAGTATATTTCCCCCCTGCTGTTTGAAATAAGTACTTCGAATATATGACTTCAAAACAGATAAGCAAGGTGCACGTACGTTTCAGGTTTCTTCGTACAAAAGGGGGTGTTATGCGGCGGATATACTTAAAAAATAAAAAATGCAGCTTGGAAGTATAGGTACACTCTATACCCCGGATTTTACGGTATATATAGTTAAGAAATTTATTTGTCAATGCATTATTATATAAAAATTTAAAAAATCGAAATACATTTAGGGTTTTTTTTCTGCACATCGAAATTTCAAATATCTAAGAAACGGTTCCTTACTTTCAGCGAAAAATTTGAATAAAAGTTGTAAATTTAAAGATGGAGGAGAAACGTATACAAAATATTGTGAAATGCTTTGATTCGGGGAAAATTCGATGTAAAATATTTCATAAAACTGTATGTTATAATATATGCATACTACTTCACGAAAAAATACGCTTATTATTCCTTCAGAATAGTGTTAAATTTAGTGACAAAGAAGAATTGAATTCATGTTGCATTGCAAAACTGAAATAAATTTTCTCAAACATTGAACAATTTTAACAAAATTTGTAATTTGAATTTAAAATACTATATTTGTCTCCTAAGCGAAAAAATTTGAAAATCTTGTCTTTTTTAAAAGTTGAGAAGTAAAGAACCGAACTGAAACTTTAAAATAATAATAACACTAAGCACATACATTATTTTAATATCTATAACTTCACTTATTTTTATTCTGTTTATAATCTTGGATCTTAAGATGTCTATTTATTGGAATTTATTACCGTATATTTTCGATGACATTGAATAAAATTTCCACATTTAAATGCTTAATAAGAATGAAAAGGTTAACCAAAAACAATGCGTCTTTAGAGGGGCTATTAAAATAGATGTTGCGATAGAACAATGGACAGTCTAAATGACAAAAGAATGAGCTCACAAATGGAACAAGATACAAGATCAAAACAATGAACCTATGCTTTGTCAAAAGAACACACCTGCTCTACAACATGCAGTGAAAGTCATATCACAGTTTCAATATGTCACAAATATACTGAAAACAATATATGAGCCAAGTTTTCTTTTAAAAAGAAAAAGAATAGTAAGTATAAGTTGCTCCTTGAATATATTTCAGTATCTGAACTAGTAAGCTATGACGCATTCTGTTGAAAAATTGGACCGGAAATATCTCAAAGTTTCGTTAAGAAATAGTAATTACGTTAAAAATGGTGTCTTAGTTTCATTATGCCTAGGGATGTCTAAATTCTTTGAGATCTTTTAGAAGAATTTTGCTTTACGTTGACCATTGGCATTCTCTCAATAGTGACGCTACGAGTTGCTACTTACCTCAGAATTTCCAATTGCTGTTAGAATGAGTTTGGTATATGAAATAACTTTGTGACGGATCTATACGCGTCTATAACTAACCCCTTGGGGACTTTTCTGGGGAAATATTTTGACCAACCAGCTTTCACCGAAGGAAGAAAACGAGATTATGCAAATTAAGTATATAATATAAATTATGTATTCGCGAGTTTTGAGAGTTAGTTGGTGATTAGAGGATTGTGAATTTATAAAGTGCAAATCTGAGTTTGTAAAAATATCAATTGAGGAATTCCAAGAAAGGATCACTCGGAGGTGATCAAATCCAGTTAAAGATTACCCTTCAAGGCCTCAACAGTAGGACTTCACAAGAGTACAGGTATCGTGATCCTTATTTAAATAGAAGTTAAAGAGTAACTTATTAGAGCGCGGTGGAGTTGAAATTGAGCTTGTATAGGTTATCGTGGAATCAGTTGAGGGTCCGTAATATTATCCCCAGGATAACGGGTCTCACCTTCGCGCTCTGCATACTGATCATCGTTCTTAATTGGATTATTATTGTGCTTGCTTGATATTTTGTGACAGTAAAAATAATTAGAGTGAATCATGTCGACTGATATTCAGTTTGTCGTGATCCAGTCTTATCTCGGACTGAGTTCACATTGCCCGACGCGCCTGGTGTGGAAGGAAACATATTATCACCAACGAAAGCCATAATTACAAATATTTATTAACAACACACAAATACAATTAACAAGTCACACTATAAGTAGAAACCCTGGAGTGATTATTCAATTCCCCTAGATTAATCCTGATACCCAACTCTAACATTCAATTCTAACCTTTAAATCTAATATTCCCACTAAATAATCTCAGCTATCAGAATTGACAAAGGAGACGAACGCTTACTAACTTCAGGTCGATACTAACTATAATCCCTTTGATTATTTCAATGATTAACAATATCAATTACTATCTAATACGTGCTAAGCTCGCTGGAGAGATCCGTAGTTGATACTTACAACAAGTTTGGCAATTCCTTCTCCTACTGCTTTCTTACTAAATCTAGACTTTATATAGTCGAATTCATTAGCATATCACTATCTCGTGTTTTTTCCGAGGAGGCTGTGAAATAGAATAATTGCTGGCCCCAAAGTTACAAAAGAGGGTTAATGGAAGATTGACGCGGATAGACCCGTCACAAGTTCTTCCCATTCATCTAGCCGGGTCCGAGAGTAGACAAGGGGGATTGGAGGGAAGCAGGAACCGACAATCATTACAACTTGGTAACGTGAGATTTTAGTCGTGGATTTTTTTTACGCACGTGGAGTTTAATCGCATACCTTGTAATTTTCATTCATAGGCCAAACGCCTGAGTTCTTACGCCTTATTGACTTGTAACCTTATCACGAGAAGATTTTGAGGCTTTGTTCCCTTTAATATGTAGGAATCGCTATCATTCAGGATGGCAGCCTTGAGTGGAATCAGGATTCGAACCAGCTATTTGACTAAGCTATGCTCATCACGAAAGACACGGTTTTTGAGCCACTGAGGGGTGCACAGTTTCGATAGAGAAATCGAGAATTTATTTTGTGCAAGGATAATATATATCATTTTCACGTGATGATTTTTAAAGCTTTTTTTTTATCATCTAGTGTGCTGAGGAGAAGTTATATTAACGTCGCACTATAAAGCAACACGAGGGCTATTGGTGACGGACATCGGAATTCTGAGTCTCGGTTGTCTCCAAACTACCAGACCACACCCCCTCTCCAAACTACCACACCTGCGGGGATTTAAGTTCGACACGTGTAAAGTGCATCAGATCCCTCTACACGGCGGCTCTTCAGTGGCACCAGGTCTCGAGTTCGTGATCATAACAACTAATTTAGTGTGTTGGAATGCAGGGTGGCCAACATTTTTGTGCTGTAGATTACCTTGTTCCTATTTTAATGCATCGCGATCAACTTGTCATAGGTGTTGTGAAAAAGTGTGATTTTTTAAAATTTATAATGTAGTCTGTTAGTGATCCGAAAATTAGCTTCGAGGATCAACATGTTGGGAACCCATCTGACTATCAATAAGGAAATCTGATAAAAAATTCTTTATTATTTTCTATTAAGGTATCCGACTTGCGACAACTTTTTTTAAAAAAAATAGAGATATGGGGATTTTTTTGTTGTTGTTGTTTTTAGATTTGTTTAGTACATTTCATGAAAAATATTCTAAATTTAAGAAGAGAAAAAGAAATTATTATGACTAAATTGGGAAAAAATGGGTAAAAATTGACAAACAATAACATAAACGCGTTCCATTCTGTACCAAAGGTTTATAAACAAATTTTCAATTTTTCAATCTAATGTGTTGCTCTGTGTTATTCTATTTTGAAGTGACCTTCAGGATAAGAGATATTTTAAGTTTTACAAAAACTAGAGCACTTTATCTTAGTTGTTATATGAAATTGCTTTAAAAACAGTGATTTTATTCACACAAGGAACTGTAAATTTTGTAATAAAACGGTAATTAATAAATCTGAAGGTTAAACACTTTTACTATTCTACAGAATATACACAAAAATTTCAGTTTATTATTTTCAAATCTTTTTGAGCAATCGCTGTCCCCGTTTGAGCATTTCAAAAAAAAAACAAACACATTTCGAGTAAACGCGTATTAAAGTATGACATCTTGCTTAAAGTAATGGCATCTGCTCTTACTAAAACACTTATTGTTTTTGTTCTAGTGAACGGAAAATAATAAACTTGGTATTTTTATAAAGCTAATAAGATGGTCTATAAAATAAAATCCTAAAACAAATTTGTCAATTTTTGGCAAAATTCACAATTTTAGGGTAGTCGGATACCTTAAACTGAATTTCGAGTGACCATAGACATAATCGAGTCTGAGATTGGAATTTTATAAACAAGCAGAGTTTTGAAATGCACAGCGTTGTACTTACATATTTCTCGTATGCTATATCAAGTTCACTCCAGTTTAATATTGAGTTTATCAAACGAAAAATAGCAAACACTTATAATCATAGTTAAAAACGAACGTTGCCTCTATTTCAAGAAAGATTTGCAAAATTCATTCCTTATAAAGTATGGTAAATACATTACATGAATTCTAAAAAAAACGAAACCTCACGGAACGAATTATATATGCCTGTTAAATCCCATTTACCACCAAATTTTTTGAATGTATTGATAACTTCAAGATATTATAGTGAAAAAACTTGTAAATTTAAACTAGCTGACAACTTAATAAGCAATGTTTTGTGCCTGAATTCTTGCTTTATAAAATAAAACAGCTAGTTCTAATTTGGGTTCTGTTATAGTATCATTTAACTGCACTAGATGGCGCAGTCTACGGAGTCGAAAGAAGAATGAAATAAGCAATGCTTAGAGCCGCATTTCTCATCCGTGAAAATAGAATATTTATTATTTCATAAAATAAAATGATTTTTTTCAGTTCCAGAATTAAACAATGGAAGTATGTGCAGGAAATATTTCTGATACTTAAGGCTCCGAAATGCATTCTTTCTCGCGCGGAAAGAAACATGAAACTATCTTTAAAACTATTTTATTTAGGTTTAAAAAGAATTGAAGGTTCTCTCTCTCTCTCTCTCTCTCTTTTAACAAAAAAATATTCCATTCTTCCCTGTTTCAAATTTAAGAGAATTAAGCAAACCCATGTATGAGATATCTTGAAATTTAAAAGAAGAAACTTTTCCTGGGATTTTTGCTTTTTTTTATGATGACAAGGAAAAAAGTTGTAATTTGTTAAGCTAAAATTTTGAAAATTTAATTAATTCCTATTACCTTACAATAAGCAACTAATTAGGACTACCGTTACTTAACAACTCAGTAAATATTTTTCTTGTATATTGTAAAGGTCAGTAGATTGGCTCTGATTTCTTATAAGAATCATTAAAATATTTGAGAATGTTAATTATCTGAAAATGTGACACACTAATAAAATTTACATTAATATATATATTTGAATGTTTTGAAAAACTTGAAATAACGGTACTATATTTGATCTTAGAATTTTATTCGGGAAATTTAAAAATTGCTCTTCTGAAAATCTTCATATACTCAGAAAATGAGATTATAAAATTTATTTTCAAAGACAAACATAGCATTACAAATTTATTCAATATTCACGATTACTTCAGGGCTGGGATTCTCAAGCTTTTCGGGGTGGCGACCCCATTTTTTGTACTAAAATGTTCTATGACCCCATAAGCATTGCGCAAAGTTTAGATACTCTTGGGTACTTCTATATGTTTTTTTATTTATAATACATTATTCTGGTTTTGCACAGTAATAAACATTCGTAATAAGTTCTTACTTTAAATATATTGATTAGAAATTTTAATTAATAGCATAAAACATTGTATAATGTAATTACACTATATAACTATAATCTGTTTTTTAAGTCTAGTCAATTTAAGTTCACTTTTGAGATCATCACCTTTTATTTACAGCGGTATATGCGAGATTTAAATATCAATGTGAAGGATGTGCTTCATTATTTTTAATTATGTTATTAAATCTTGAAATAATAGTCGACACCACCGGACTGATACTCCAATAAGAATCTAAATAAACAATTAAATTGTCTATTGTGAGACTTTCGCAGTAAGAATCTAAATAAGCAATTAAATTATTATTATTAATGTTAAACAAGTTATTTTATGCGGAAAAAAACCCCCCATAAAATACTTGGTAACCCCATTTAAAAGTAAGGTCTCCAGTAGTATAAAATAAGTTTCCGACAAGGGAAAATAATAACAGAGGTATCAGAATGAGCGGAATTTATTACTCTTATTTATTGTAAACTCATTTATCAACATAGTTACCACTAATAGTGTAATGACTGAGATTCAGTCCCGCTTAGAGCTGTGGGAGCAGAGGCGGATTAAGCGGCTGGCGGCCGCCAGGGGCCCGAGCATCAGCATATCAGCATCAGGGCCCTAAGCTGATAGACTTCAGTTATAAGTTCAGCGTGCAACAAAAAAATCTTGTACTGATATTGCAAACCCAATGATTACCCACGATTTGAATCGTATAACAACTAGTGTTGCCTTCATATATTGCATGTAATTGCGGTTAAAATCCGTTTGTTTTTTGTTTTCTTTAAAAAAAAATGTTTTCCTGAACTTTGGTCTTTAATATACGTTTTCGGTTCCAAGTTTTTAAAAAGTTGTCCCAGATTTCTTATATTACAATAATGATCCCAGATCTCAGACTATAAACAACTACCAATGTTTAGTTCTTTCGAAAGAATTTAGTATTTGAAGGTTCGTGATTTATTGTTATCTGGATTTTTGTGTTTATATTTTGAGAATGTGGGGAAACAGATCGAAGCAGTGTCGGATTAAACGACATGGAGGCCCCTAGGCAGTCGAGTTCTCGGGGCCCTGTAGCCTGTTTTTGGAGCACTAACAGAAAACAGAACATGCTTTTGTGGGCCCCTAAAAAGCACGGGGCCCATAGGCAACTGCCTACTCCGCCTAACGAGTAATCCGGCACTGGATCGAAGTATTTTGTAAATTTAGTATCAGTTTTATTTCAGTCAGCATGACAGAAAGAGCGAAATATTTAAGGGAGATTGAAATTTCTCTAAATTGATGAATGAATCAAATAGTGAAATAGATGAAAGTTATTTTTTGGAAAAAACAGTAGAGGATCTTTGGCTATTGAAGTAATTGATCACAGGAATATTTACATACTTTCATAAGGTATGAATTTTGCTGGCATTTTTTACCATTCGTCAACTTAAATTTGATTAACTTTTAAAGTTAAAATTTCAGGTAATGTGCATCCTGTTCTTTAATTTTTTTATTGTTTTGGTTTCATAGGATCATTTTTACACCATTTGCTTTCATATGTTTGATTTTTGAGAAAAACGTGCGTTTCTAGTTTGATAATGTTTTCCTTTTAGTATTTCTACATTTTAAGTTTTTGTAATATAGAGAAAGGGAACTATGTACAGGGCCAGCCATGTTGGTGGTGTGGCGGATGCTGTGCGCAGGGGCCCCAGAATGATCAAAAACTAAAATGTACTCTTGCATATGATAACTTGATAATATTCCTATCGTAAGAAATGTGAATTTTGTCGTAAACATTACTATTGTAGATCTCTGAAATTCAACAATCTGCAAACTAATTCTTGAAATCATGCAGACTTTAACGTTTCGCACTACCACAGATGAAGCATATAATAAGAAAGGATTTTAAATTCTGAGAAACATTCCTGAACAACATTTCTTATCAGGGGCGTAGCTATCACCGTATCAATGATACGGGCTCCCCTAGAGGCCCTGGACGTGTGTAAGCAAAAAGTCGTAAAATTTTATCAATGGTCACATTAAGAGTTCCTTTTTACGTTTATAAAACAGTATGTCACTGGCATAAAACGATAAAAGTTTTCCGTGTGAATTCTGAATCTCAGGAAACGCAATAAGAAAAGTTTAAAAGCTGGTAAAATTTACTCAAGATAATGAGAAGACAAGGAGTGGCGTGATCTTTGAATGTAGGAAAAACTTCTCATTCAAAGTAGATCGACAGAAAGATCGTTTAAAGTGAAATACAGATAACACTTATTAGGATGGAAAAAATCCATTCAGAATGTTATTTGCCTGTAAATGACAGTAACCCCTTCGTCTATTGATTGATTGACTGTAATAAACGTCGCACTAAGAAGCTACAGGAAAGCTTGGCCCTTAGTCGGAATTTTTTTCATAGATGGTCCAGTGAAAGAAAGAATTATATTATATTTATCCCGGTTCTCTTTTATTTCTGAAGCAACTAAGAGACTGGATATGCATTTATGGTGAGCAAGGGCTGGAAAACTGCTTCCCGTTCCTAGAAAAGATAGGACCATAAGCGCCTGAAGTCTTCTGTCACCCTCCAAGTCTATAGTTCATTATTTTTCAATTAGTATCAATGAGTTCTCAACATTGGTTCTCTGGGGGGAGGGGGGGGGAGCGCGTTAAAGAAGAATTTCGGCACATTGGACAAAAGCACGATCGGGAAAAGCACGATCAAGATTTATGACAGGCTTAAGGACGAATGAAAAGAATGGGACAGAATGACCCTGAGAAAAAGACCCCTTTTCGAAGTAATCTGAGGAAATTTTGCGTCAATTTGACTTCCGAATTAATTTCATTTAGCTTTTTAATCAGTGCGTAAGATAAAGTGAAAAAATATTTTGTCGCATTTGTGTCATTACTATTTTATTTATTTATTTATTTTTCGATTTACATACATAAATATAAATAACTGCCATCAGTTTCGTAGAATATTTTTATGATTATTAACATATTTCAATGTGTTTTCGTAGCTTGAATCTTAAAACATTTTCGGTTGGCATTGTTATTCAAATGAAAAAATATTATTTGCCTCTCGTATAAAAATAATTTCTTGAGTCAGTTTTAAAAAGCGATAATAGTTCATTTAAAATACAAAACATTAATGAGATTTTGAGTACATTCATTAATTATTTACCATAAAAGAATCCTAACAATAACTCAAAATTGAAATAAAACGTTATTATATTTATTGTGTTGATTTTTTTTTTTGTAATCCTAACGTATTACGATAATTTTGTTTAGTATTATATGAGCCAATCTATAATTTCTAAGCACTTCATTAAAATTGTTTCAAACTGTTAAAAGAATTTTCAAAGAAAGAAAGTATATTAAGTTTACTTAAAAATACACTTTTCTTTCTTTTTATTGTAACGTGAAATAAACACATAATTTTTCTAATATACTTTAAAACTGCTAAGAGAACCATTATTTTGTAAGATTAAATTTGAAAAGCACAAATTCTTTTTGTCTTTTTTGTATTTATTGTCATTTTAAAAGTGATTTGCTCGCAATACTTTTTGGATTAAGATCTTTTGTCCAACAACTTGAAAGGATATTCAGTGCAATCTAATAATTAAATATGTGTATAACTAATTATAAAAATACATAAAAATCGTATAATTACTTTAAAATGCATAATTTCTTTAAAATATTGTATAACATTCTGTATTCTTCTAATAAAGTTAATCAAAATTCATCTATAACTATATTTAAAATCTTTAAAAAAGGCAACAATGCCAATACTATAGCAGAAATTTCTTTAAAAAAAAAAAGCATTTAATGAAATGTTTAGTTTTACAGAACAATAATAAATGTTGAAAAATATAGGTACTATATTTATAGGTAATTGCTCCTAGTTTAAAACTATTTAAAGTGGTAGCAAAATGTATTACAGAAATAAAAATATGATAAACACAATTTATAAAGTAGATAAGAGAGAGAGAGAGAGAGAGAGAGAGAGAGTGCTTTCAAACAAAATAGAAATGTGAAAAGTAAGATTGCTTACTTTTGAGCAATGGAACTTTAAATGTAATTAAGATATAAATTTAGTTGAAAAATTGTAGATTTCTTTTGTGATATTGTGGCGTTTGTGTGTGTCAAACAGTTTTGAGTTATCTCAGAAATTTCAAATTATTTTGGAAATGTTTTATTGTTCTGTTTAGTCACAAAGTATTAAGACTTTTGAAAAAACAAACAAGTATAGTAATAATACTAAACTAGAATGTGTAAAAAATATTTGTATTCAGTTTATGTTTTATTAACTTATATTTAGAAACTTTAAAAGGAAACTTTACAAATCAAGAGTATTATAATTGTTTTTTCAGTTTTTAAAAGAAAACCTTAGAATTTTTGAATGCTTACTTTTGGTTGAGACATTTTAATAATTTTGATTATAAGTAATCCGGAAGCTAAGCTACGTTTTGTTCTAGAAATTAAACTATGATTTCTGTAAAGAATAAAAGAATTAAACAAAATATGTGTGTATTAAATCGGAAATTTCATACTTCTATCACAGAAAATTTGAAAAAAGATAAAATGTAATTTTATGAGAGTTTTTCGGGGGGAATGTAATGTTCTTTAGAAATTTTAGCTAAATTTGGACTGGATATTAAAAATTGCAGAGGGCAATCATTTGATAATGCGTCTAATATGTCTGGGCGGTACTCAGATCTACAGGCACGTATTAAAGAACACAGTCCAAGTGCAGTTTATATTCCTTGTGCCAGTCGTTCTTTAAATTTAGTAGGAAATTTAGCATCAGAAAGTTGTAGCGATGCAATTAAATGTGTTTTATGCTTGTACACACAGAAATTATTCTATTTTTTTCTGTGTCAACCCATCGCTGGCGAATTTTAAATAAAAATCTGGAAAGGTGTAAACATGCAATATCTGTGAAAAAAAGTTTCAGATACACGATAGTCAGCAAGAGCAGATGCCGTACGAGCTATAAGACTTGGTTATACACACATAAAAGAAGCCTTGGCTGAAATCCGTGATACAAATGAGATCACAATACTGGAGGTAACTTCTCTTTTGAAACATGGTAGAATGGTCAGTGGGGCACATGATCTCTGATGAGATCTTCATCCCCTATCTTGAATTTGAGGGAGCATTAAAAATTACACTTAGTGGAAGGTGGAAAAAAGTATAAAAAGTTAAAAATTTAAAAATAAAATTAAAATTTAGAAAGTACATTAGATTGCAACCTGAGATAATAGTAATATAAAGAAAAATTTCTGGAGCTATTTTTGTTTGCGTTGGGGTGTTTGGTAAAAGAGTGGAATACTGAGTCGACCGCGGCTAACTCCGTTGCCGGAGGCTAGCGTATGGCCAACTTAATCATTGGGTACTTTTGAAACACATGGGAAAGTATGAAACTTCCCTAATGACCGTGATTTGGGATACCATACTCCAGAGGGTGAGTGCTACTAGCAAAGCATTACAATCAGTTTGGTGTGAGCTATTAAAAGGATCTAATCTACTGAAATCTTTAGAAAATTATATATAAAATTTCAGGAATGAATTTGGAAAAGTAGAACAAGAAGCAACTGCTTTACAGGACTCTCATTTGAAAAGGAAGTTGGACAAGCTTGCAGGCAGCGAAAGAGAAAAATTATTTTCGGTGAAACTAAAGAAGGTCATGAATTTGAAAATAGGGAAAATTTCTTGTTCAACTCATTCTATGTCATATGCTATAGGACAAGTGCAGAACTATCCCGAAGAGCTGGAACATATAAAACTGTTATAGAATACTTTTTTTGTATTTTTTGACGAGAGGTTTTCTGAAATTAAGAAGAAAGCTGTACAAAAATTAAAGGATATTTACAAAGACGATATTGAATCGCTTAATTTTGACGATGAATTGGATCAGTTTTTGCTATTTTTAAAAGAAAACAAAGATACTATGAACACTCCAATAGAAATTTATCGAGTTGCAAAAGAAATGGTCTCGACTTTCCCTAATGTCGAGATACTTTTAAAAATATTTTTAACTATACCGATATCAAATACATCAAGTGAGAGATCTTTTTCGGTTTTAAAGCGCGTTAAAATTATTTAAGAAGTAGTATGGGAGAAGACAAACTGAACAGCATGGCCATTTTATACATAGAACAAGGTGTTTTGGACCAAATAGATACTGCAAAAATAATCGATGAATTTGCCCAAGAAAAATCAAGACGTAAAGTTATATAGCAAAATTTAAAACTTTTAAGTAAGGTGTTTTTTTTTAATTCTTTAAAATAAAGTTAAAAGTTTTTTTTGAGCCGTTAATTTTTTTTAGCTATGCATTTTATTTTGAGAATTTAAGGTCAGCGAATTTTTTCGACTCTTCAGCCCAGGGGGCCCCAAACCTTTTACCGCCAGGGGCCTCCAACTAGCTTAATCCGCCTCTGTGTGGGAGGAAGGAAAGGATGACTAGCCATATCAACGAATAATATATTTATTGAACACACACCTTATCAAAGCAATTCAATTATTTTCTAAGAGAAGAAATGTTCTCAATCTGAGCAATATGTGGGTAAATAACGAGATGCGCGAATTATGAGAAGACTTTAAATATATATATCGACCCTCTTATATCAGGATCAAATCTACTGCCCCAAATCTCTGAGCAATAATTTAACTTTAGTGATCCAATCGTTACTTTAATTCTTTCATCTATCTAATATCTGATATGCGCTATAAAATAGTATAATACCTGATCAGTAGCAATCTAACCTTCTCCTCACATTCTATATCCCTAGCTTGAAAACCTAGACTATACATATCCGACCTAATCTGAATAATCAGGTTTTCTTCTTCAGAGAGAGTTCACTGTGAATAAACTCGAATTGATAGACCAAAGATTTCGCAAGATGATTAAGTTAAAGAAAGGACGCGGATAGATCCGTCACAACAGCTACACATTTGTTCAATTTTTCTATCAATTTCTTCATTCCGTCCATGAAGAAAGATTTTGGTTGGCTGTGTATTCATTTGCGCACGGCTACATGAACTTTGGCATCCTGGATTCATGATTAAGACCCAGAAAACAAGAGGGAATCTATGGAATATTGTCATTCTGGCTCTCCATGTGTCAAAAAATTCAAAACTTTAATGTCAGCAACAAGATTCATGCTTAACATTTTTTCGGATGCAATTGGTGGCAAGTACACGGAATTTCTGACTAAAGGATTGACGGTGAATTCCGACAGGTACTGTTGCACATAACAATCACTCAAGCAACGCATCCGCAGAATCAGACCGGAAAGAAACATCTTTCTTTTGCATCACGCCAATGCAAGACCGCATTCCAGTACACACACATAGGATGTTATGGGAAAACTGAAATTCACAGTTGTTCCACAACCTTATTACAGCTCCGATTTGGCGCCATCGGACTTATGGTTGTTACAAAAATTGAAGGAGTCGTTGAAAGGTCAACGTTTTACAACGGATGCCGAAGTTCAGGCAGCCGTACGCAAATGGATAAGCATTCAACAAGAATCTTTCTACATGGACGGAATGAAGAAATTGATAGAACGATTGAACAATTGGGTAGCTGTTAGTGGAGACTATGTTGAGAAAAATGAGTTTACAATATGTAAGAGTAATAAACTTCCTTCATTCTGATACCTCTGTTATTATTTTACCTTGTCGGAAATTTATTTTATACTATTGGAAACCTTATAAAGAATTTACGTCCCTTCTTCATTGTGACCCGGCTAGAGGTGTGGGAGAAATTAAATGATCAGACGACATGATGAACTTCAATTACTTTATTTATCACTAGATTCAACTCAGACACAAACAACATTTAAACAAGATAAATTCAATCAATAATAGATTGGGAGTAAGACGAGATTGAGTTGGGGAGAATATATTCAATCATGTAGCTCTACTTTTAATATAACTTTATACAGAGCTTATGTATTTAAGGACCGCACTATTAGTTTAAACTTTACAAACATCGACTTGATTTAAATATTACTGAACTCTTGCAGTCTTCTAATCCTTTTGCGTTGACTTTAACACGTCTCCAATAGTTAAACTAATCACTTTCTTAATATTCCAACTTCTGCTTCCAACACTGTTTACGTATACGTTTCACTGCCGATTTACTTCACTTCCAATCTACTCAAATTCACTAACTCGCAAACTCGCGAATAAGAATATATATATATCAAAATTATTTGCATATCAGCTTTCTGCCCTTCAGAGAAGGTTGGTTGAAAAATGCTGGCCCAAAAGAATTCCCCAGAGGTTAATGGAAGAACGCGTATAGATCCGTCACAACCTTACTTATCAATCACCCCTCGTATGTATCAGAATTTTAATAAGACAAAG